>CAIGRF010214462.1:0-18971 GCA_903798235.1 Fraxinus ornus
GCGCACCTCGACTAATTCCATGGGACCCTAGAGTTTATAATCGGTACTCACCTCAATGGCCCCGAGGGGACTCGAACTGATAACCATTTGGGAGCAAACTAAAAACCTGGCCAATTGAGCAACCCCTCGGGGTTTTGGACTATATAAAAAATTAATAACTGGTTGTTGGGTGTGGGTCGAATTGATTTTTGAAAAAGGAAGGTAAAAATTGATTCTTGAAACTGTGCCTTTTCTGTTTGTTTGCAGAGAAAGGGGAAGCTATAAGTTAATAATTGAAATTTCTGTCTGCCCTAAGGATTAAGCCTGTTCGAACAGGGGCTTGATGTGGCGCACCCCACCTAACATTAATGAACTCTGCTACTTGGCCCGGAATTAAATCTCGGGTCAAACCAAAGCATTATTGAACATTAATGCTGTTTGTTCGGGGATTAAATCCTTCAATAATACTGCTTGTCCCGGGATTGAATCCCAAGTCAAGTAGCAGGGCTCTGCGTCCTAATTAATCAAATATGTTGGGTGGATATTTAATTTTGAGGTTATCATTTATTTTGATCGCACGCGATTTATATTATTTCCCGTTTCTATTTATGCTAAATCAAAATTGAATGTTGATTATAAGAAAAATTTCGGATTTAATTCAACTCTAGAGCTTGATGGTATTGCATTATTGCTTTGATTTTACGGCTTATGATTAATGGCCAGAGTGCCAACTGCTTGACGAAATATCTAAACCAATTAAGGGGTTATTCATTTGACCGGAATTATGATGACAGAAGATGGGGTTCTGTTCTGGTTAATAGAGTAATGATCTTCTAAGCACGGTGCTTAGTTTATATTATATATCGTGCTTAGATGGCACACTATATTAGTGGATAATTTATTTGCCACCTAAACATGTTGCTTAGTATAAATTAAGATATGTAGTTGGCGTGGCTTTAAATTAAAATCTTGGATCATTTTATAGTTTATTTTGGATAAATTAGTACATGATTTATATTCTATTGATAAAAACGCGTGTATACAACTTACCAAAATCATGGTACGTGCATAATAATGAGTAAATCATGACTTACTCAAACGTAGGAAATACAGGAATTAAAAGGAGATAAAATGAAGTAAGGTATGCAAATGCAAATTTCCTTAACACAGATTTCGCCCACTGCACTGATGTTAACAAGATGAAATGAACGTCCGTTTTTCAAGATACAACGCTTCTTCTTAAATTAATATGGTACAATATTAATTTTACCAAGCAAATCAATGCTTAACTAAACTCTTCTAGAACAAAAGATATCGAATACGAAACTCAAAAATAATTTGAAAATTATTTTTACATAATTTAGAGAATGAAATAATTATAAATCAATTATATAGAATTGATTTGGAGTGAAGAAAAAGGAATTATGAATGTCCTATTTATAGATTTTCACTTGTCTTTTCGAATAATTGCATTTTTTGATACAAATTAATTTCAACCATTATATCACAACACTATTTCAAGATTAATGGTCTAAATTGCACCTTATCTAAATGTCATGATTTTTTATTACGCAACTTTTGCACTTGAAGAGTAGCGCCCAATCTTTTCACCTATTGGAGAATTATTTTATTCACACATTTTAATCTTTATATACCCATGAATTCCAACAGTTTCAAGTCTAATTACGTATTGAAAACGGGATAGAAAGAACAGAGGACTTACATGCAAAAAAAAATTATTTATTTATTTTTACCTTGGAAGGGATTTTAGAATTACACATGTCATAGAAAAAGAAGAAGCGACTGGAACGAGATACAAAGGAGAAAAATAATTTGCAGGAAAGTCCCTAACTTGTCTAGATGTCAAAGTAGAAAAATGATTTACAGAAAAAATATTTGATAATCTAAGTAGCATAATCATTATTAGTAGAATATTTGCAGTCGGTGTTGGTTATTAAAAGAAATGTAAAAGAGTTGATTATACTTGTTTGCTCATTGCTAGGCTTTTCTGGAATTATTTTGATAACCCCATCCACAATAGGAAATTTACATTTGTTGACATGTGGTCGATTATAACAAACAAGTTAACATTGTTTACTAACAATTGAATTTAAAGTGATTATAGTTTTCAAAAGTATTCAATGATAAATTGATCAATTGTAGTTAAAAGATCAAAATCAAGACTATCACAAATCAGAATTATTAAGAAGGTCGAAATTAGTCATCAAGTCATCCAAGTATTCAAGATGAGCTTAAAAGACAAATATCAATGAAAGATCAAGATCAAGAATTTAAGAGTTGAACGTCAAAGAATGATCAAGATGAGAGCCTAAGAGAAGAACGTCAAAGACTAGAGTTTCTTACATCAAATGTACATGTACTAATATTTTGATATTTAGTAATGAATGTTTCAAGCTCAAAAAGCCTTTTTATGCATTAAAAACTATTATGTGCAATAAAAGTTATTTTGATAAATTGTTTTGATCAAAAGTGAAATTTATTTTCAAAATAATGCTTATACTTAGGGTCTGTTTGATTGCAAGGTGGAAAATGGGTGGAAAGAAAATGTTTTACAGGGAAAAGATTTTCATAGAAATTATTTTACTGGGAATTGTAATTAATTGTGTTTGATTGGTATAATTTTCTATGGAAAATGTTGAAAGTTCGGAGTCCATTTGACTTCGTTTTTTTATGAAAATTGTCCATTAAAGTAATAATATTTTCTACTATTAGGTCTAAAATTTGTTCCAATTGTCAAAAATTTAAAAAAAAAAAAATTTGAAAAAAAAATAATCATACTGAATATCATTCGTTTGGCTTTGTTTTACATGAAAATTGTCAATAAAAGTGAATTTTTTTTTTTTTACCATTGTCTTTAAAGTTGGAAAATATTTTCTCACCAAAACATCAAGAATTTATTTTCCTCAAAAAGGTGGAAAATTTCAAAAGTTGGAAAATATTTTCCCGGGAAAATTTCGCCAATCAAACACTACAAAAGTTGGAAAATGAAAAATATTTTCCATTTTCCATGGAAAATCCGACATATCAAACGGAGCCTTAGATCATACTTTTTAATACATCATTTACCTTGAAAACTAGTTAAAAACACATTCCAAAAATCTACATTTGTCAAAATATTCGAAACGGATCAAACGGGACCAAAACATGAAAATTGACAAAATTTGTCGAGGCCGTTGTCCGACTGTCAACCTGCCGAGAGTGAAGGTTGATTGGAAAGGTCCAACGATCCAAAATTTTACCATTCTGAATTTATGTTGCACAATGGCTATATTGATCTTTCGGACATAAGGCGGTCAACCGACTACTCTTCAGAACTTTCAGAAAGTCTTGCTCTTTAAACTTTATACCTTGTTCTATGCATTCTTCAAGAGACTGTGTGCATCAGAGTGAGATATATTTTGAGAGATTTCTTTAAACTTAAATTTGCATTCATTTCATTTATTTATTCATATAAAAAACATTGATTGATTCAAATTTTGTAGTCATCTTCATCAAAAAATTTCATCTCTCTTTTGTATTTAACTTATTTCTATTACTCATAAAAGAGAGATATATTTTGAAGATTTTTTAACTTACATTCCATATATTTCTTCTATTTCTTCATATTGAAGATTTTGATTGATTAAATCAAACTTGTAAAATTATTTTATTCATCAAAGCTTCTCATCTCTTTCTTGGTACTTAATTTATTACAATCATTCAATGAAATAAATATATATTTTGAGAAGATTTTTGAATTTATATTGCATCTATTTCTTCTTAATCTTCTTATTTAAAATTTTTTTATTGATTGAATCAAATTTCTAATTATCATATTTATCAAAGTTTTGTATATAACACTTGAGTTATCATTTATTATTATTCATTAAAATGTTAGATTCTCTTAGTACTTATTTCATTTGTATCATTTATTAAGAAAGAGTTTTCATTGTAAAATCATTTACTCTAAACTTGTGGGTCGTATTGATGTACAGTGAAAACTCAATAATATAAGAATCGGTTCTTCTTATTGTAAGTTACCGTATGAGTCATATTGAGGTTTCGTAAAACCCAATAGTGTGGGTCATATTGAGGTCATGTAAAACTTAATATTCTATAGGGATCGATATTTCTTGTTTGTAAGTCACCGAAAACGTTATAAAGGGTTGGATTGTATCATAAGTCAATCGATATAGTGAAAAGACCTTGTTTGTCCCGAAAAGCTTGGTAACGGAGGACGTAGATCATTATTTTGGATCGAACATTCACAATTATATCGTTTGCATCATCTTTTCCTTTTTACTTATCGCTTTCATATTTGCCAGGTGGGTATAATGGTCTCAAAGCACATATTTTGAAAGAGAATTCGACTGCTTTCTATATTAGTTGTTTTGCTCATCAGCTACAATTAGCTCTTATAGCTGTGAAAAACAAGTATATGGATATTGAAACATTCTTTACTTTAGTTAGGAAAGTGGTGAATGTTGTTAGGAGATCGGCTAAGTGGT
This sequence comes from Fraxinus ornus, assembly GCA_903798235.1. Lineage (NCBI taxonomy): Eukaryota > Viridiplantae > Streptophyta > Magnoliopsida > Lamiales > Oleaceae > Fraxinus > Fraxinus ornus. Next base: position 4,488 of record CAIGRF010214462.1, read on the forward strand.
GTGATCTTTTTCGAGAGAAGAAGAGGCTTGAAGTTATTGAATCTTGATGAAATCTCAAATGAAAAGGGTCTTAATCAAGAGACTACTCTTAAGCGATCTGGTGATACTCGTTAAGACTCTCACTATGGTTCTTTACTTAACTTGATTCTCATGTTTCTAGCTATAGTGATGTCATTGAGATGATTGCCACTGATGATACTAGTTGTGAAAAAAGAAGTGAAGCGCATATTTTGTTGGGATCAATGCTGACATTTGATTCTACGTTCACTCTGCATCTCTTGAAAAAGTTATTGGATATTTCAGATGAATTGTCAAAAGCATTATAGAAGAGGGATCGAGATGTTATCAACTCCATGAGATTAGTGAAAATAAGTAAAGAACGAATCCAAGCAATGAGGGACAATGAACGTGAATCATTTTTAGAACAATTTCAATTTTAGTAAACCGTATAAAAATAATGTTGATGTTCCCAACATGGATGATATATTTATACATCTAAGTCGTTCACAATGTAACATTCAAGGAATAACAAATCTGCATCACTTTGGTGTGGATTTCTTCTATGCAGCCATCAATATGCAACTTCAAGAGTTGGATGATCGATTATCTGAGGTAAATAGTGAGTTACTCTTTTTTTTTATATGTTTGCATCCGGATAATTCATTTTTTTCTTTCAACGACGACAAGTTAATTAAGTTATGTGGGTATTATCCTAATGATTTTAGACCAGTAGAAATCATGACACTTGATGAGCAAATTTAGACAAATATTATTGATATGCGCACTCATGAAAATTTTAAAGGGTTACAAGGCCTTAGTGATCTTGTAGAAAAGCTAATTGTGACGACAAAAAATGATGTGTATCAATTAGTTTATAGGCTTGTAACATTGGCATTAATTCTTCTAGTTGCTATTGTTACGGTAGACAGTATTTTCTACAATAAAGATTGCCAAGAATAGATTGCATAAACGGATGGAAGATCAATGATTGGGTGATAGTTTGGTGACGTATACTAAGACCGATGTATTTGACAATATGATAATGATGTAATTATACGATGATGTATTAACTTATTTTCATTAACGTTATATTGTTTTAAAATATATTATATCTTGATTTTTGATCCCACAATAGAAAGTGTCTTAACTCCATCATTGGGTAGATCAAAGCTCCCTTTGCACTATTATTAAACAAATCAAAAGGATATCCATATCAATACACTGAAGAGCCCCTAATCACCTCAAGTTAGGAGTGTTAGTGGGCCGAGCCGATTCGGCCCTTAAACACTGAGCTCGGCTCTTGTCCAAATCCTATGCTCGACTCAACTCTTAGCCGCTCACGTGCCGACTCATTTTTTAAAAAAAGAAAAAAAGTCGACAAAATAAGTCCAAAAACAAGCATTTTTTATAATGAAATTAATAAACTAAGTCAAGAAACGAACAAAAAAAAAAAATGAGCTGGCTCATGGGCCTCAAGAGTTAAGCCCAGCTCGCCTTGTTAAGCTTTTTTGGTGATTGGCTCGGGCCTCAGCTTGTCTCTATACAAGCTTGAGGGGTCCAATGGCCAAGCCCACTAGCCGACAAGCAGCACGACCCATTTACCACCCCTACCTCAAATCTAATTGCATATTACATGAAGTAAAGCACTACAGTTGGACCTCTACATTCTCGGACTAACTCTATTACATGATATTCTCACTACAGATTCGCTCAAGAATCATACAATTCACACAGAAATTGTAACTGGGATAGGAAGAAAGACTATTCTCGAGGGGAGAGTAGCTATGTCAACGAGCTGAGTCGAGCCGAGTTCAAGCCAAAAAAAAAAAAAAAGCTCGGGCCGGGCCGAGCCTAGCCCAAGCCAAGGCGGCTCGGATTTTTTTTTTCTAATAATAATATAAAGGGCTGCCTTTGCAGGCAGCTCTTGCAAAAAATATTAATTTTTTTTTAATGGGCAAGCTCATCGGCCCGAGCCTCAACTTGGTGTAACTGAGCCGAGCCGCCCGAGCTTTTTTGCCATCCCTAGGGGAGAGAAACTTGGTTTTAATGAATTATCTTTTGGACGGCTAAGATTGTATCGTGTAGATCCAACGACTATGATCTTTTCTTTGCAGAACCAAAGGTTAAGATTTACTACATTGATTGAGTTGTTGTAACTGGAAAAGTTTTCGAAACCAAAGATGCTTTAGCCCATATTGTATGGAGTAGAAAACACGACATTTACATAGAGTTCAGATGTTTATCGATTTATGTGTCTATTGTCATATTGTTCAATATATGTAAGACATTCCAACTAATTTATTGGACAATAGGCAGTGACCCCACTGCCACATTGTCCTTTATTTACGCATTTATTGCGATTAATGACACTATAATATCCAGTCATGTCCGTGAAAATATCATTCTATAATCATACTGAGTTCCTTGCCTATTGATATATTGTATGGAGTAAAAAACACGACCTTTATATAGAGTTCATATGTTTATCGATTTATGTGTCTATTGTCATATTGTTCAATATATAAAAATACATTCCAACTAATTTATTGGACAATAGGCAGTGACCCCACTGCCACATTGTCCTTTATTTATGTGTTTATTGCGATTCCATGAAAATATCATTCAATAGTCATACTGAGTTCCTTGCCTATTGATATTTTTCAGCTATTTCCTTCAGACAGAGGCAGAGGCGTGAGTTTTTGATAACATGACAATGTGACCAGTTCCCTCAATGGATTTGACTTCATTCGGAGGGCTCCTCTCAGTTATGTAACTCTGGAAATCTTCCTCTAGTACTTCATCGTCTTCACATTTTATATAAACCCCTCTGGTTGCGCCATACTTCTCTTCAGTTAGCAAAGATTTCTCACTCAAGTCGTCTATTTGGTCTAATCAACATCTTGGTCAATTCCACATCCTGCATGCAACGCTTTTAAATAAAGCCATATTCTTTTCTTGACATTGCAATAATAAAGAATGACAAATTGAAATGAAACAACTCAAACACAAAAGAAGTGGAAAAGCTTCAAAGACAGTAATCTCAATTTGGCAGCCTTTATAAACTTTGGCTGTCGTGTAATCTGGACCAAATATGGCTGAAATCGGTAGATTTTCCCTTCTTTGATCCAATGTAAACTTGGAATCCATCAGAGATTGCATCGAGCAACTCTTGAAGTACTGTTTTAATATTTGTATTATATATGCAATGAACATGACTATTCAAGCCTTTTGAATTAGAGTTGCTGGGGGATCTTCACAATTTGGGGCTGTGATAAAGACTGCAACAGAAATCTTTTCAGGGAAGCACTCCATTACAAGAGAAATAGGAATACCACCATAACTGTGTCCCACCAATACTCCGCTTTCATCATCAGGCAGAGAGGCCATGATGTCCATCAATGGCTGTACATACTCAGAAATTGACGAAATCTCATCAAGCCTCTTAGGGTGAATCCCACAGGATCCAAGATCCACTGTACTCACTTGGTGGTCACCATTCAGCTTGAGCATGTTTAACAATTTTGTACCAGCAACAGGCTCCATGACAGAAACCGTGAACTAGAATGAAATGCTTCTTTTCTGATTTTTTTTGCTCCATTTTGCAGGTGGGTTAATTCTAACAAGTTGATGAGAGTGTTTATGGCAGAAAATTCAGATTCAATTGCAGGTTGCAAATTTTATCATAGAGAAGGCTGCAAGCTTGAACAAAAAAGGAGGGTCGCTTACATAATTCTTTTTTTTTTTTTTTAGATTGAATTAGTTTTCAATTCGTTGAAATTCATTAGCTTGACTTCGTAAATTGGATTGTAACACAGTTGTCAATGGTAATATAGGGCACAACGTCTTGTGACCTTTCAGCCAGCAAAAGGTCAAAAGTAGTGGCCCACGAGCTAGAGCCAGTCGGCTTGTGAAAAAAATTTGAGTTCGACTGGACCCATGGATGGTCTCAATACGAGCCCGAGCTGCCATGGACAGAGCAAGAATGAACAGAGTCCACAAGCAACTCAACTCATTTGCTGCCCTGAATATCTGAATAATTAAGAAAGCCCAACAAGCAGACACTATCTGAGTCATAAACGACTGGGAAAAACAAGCTAATTAATACGTGCAAATTTGTTTTCACAGCTTCGAATCAAATACCGTTATAGATATGATAGCGAGTATTTTTGGGATAAGCTAATTGATGTGCACATATCAGAATCTATTTCACAGAGTATCAACCTTCAGTTTCCACTATATTGTAAAGCTCCAATATACAGACTCTAGGCTTATAATGTTCACCTTGAGACACAAGCAACATATTTAACTTCTCTACGAGGAGTTGTAAAAGAGGGTCAGGTTGAGGGCTTTGGTAATCAGCTGAGCATTGTTGGATGCCCAGTCTGGAGCATCCTCTTGAACATGTCCATCCCGAATGCAGAATCTGATGAACTAAAAGAAGGCAGTACATAACTTAGCAGCTGTATACTTGTCTTCAGGTACATCTAGGAAAAACATAAGAATAACAACATTGGAAAACATGGTAACAATTTGTTTTAAGCAGAAAACCGGATTGTCAATCAATCTAAACTTTAAATAGCAAATTACATTTTTACAGATCAGTAATACCACAGATTTACATTTTATCACTATTATATATAACCAGCAGTTTCCTAGTGAATACCGATTTAAGCACGAGTGTTTTTCCTATTAATAAACCAAATTCCTACGGTGAACAAAGAAGAAAGCATTTCCTTTCTTTTACCTTCATGCATTGCAATAACTGATCCACAAATTATGGCTAGTTGAACAGATAGTTTCTTAATATTAATAAGATGGCTCATTTTAGATAAAGTCGAAATTTAACACATTACTCCACTGTTGTTACAATTTTATCCAAGTTGATATTCCATTGATGTATGGATGTAAATCCCTACAAGTAATCAATGTGCGTGTAAGTGAGCCATTAATATGAAATAAGAATTTCTATTTACTTCCAACAAAAAAAGGAATGGATGTTTGTCTTACAGTTACAGCTTCTCACACAGTATGTACATCTACTTCTTCACTTTATTTTATTTTATTTGTTTTTGGGCAGAAAAAATATGAAAGTCCATATGCATCTAAGTTCAAATTATCATGTACACGAGCACACATTTATTCCTTCTGAAGAAGAAAATGTTACCATTACATGGACCACACTTGGAAAAACTTAAAATATTAGGAAGTAAAATGTCTGAACTATACTAAAGAGATTAAGTGAGAATTTTAGGGACTATATCGCAGAACATTACAATGAGTGTCTCTTCTCCCAAAAGCTAGAACATAAAAAAAACCCTTTCTTATAAGCAAATTCAGAATCTAACCAAAATGTTACACGAAATCTTTGAAAAGATTAGATACAGCCAAGCTATATCAGAGAAAAACGATCAAGAAAATTTTGACGGAGAGAAAAACACCCGAAGACCATCAGTAGCATATGCTAGGACACAATTAGTTAACATTAATTTTATTATTGAATATTAACTATGCTAACAAGGATAGATGGCTGGCAAGAGAAATAAAACAATGTGAACAGCATTTCATATAAACACACTTTTTTTTCTCAACTCAAAGGACAACACTATGTCAAGTACTGCATGCAATTCCAATTAAAGTACCATAATAATACTTTGACCTGTTTCTTTTCCATTTTCAAAACCGACAATTAAATGCTTTAAAACAAGACAGTAAACAACTTACACAGTAAAAAGTATGCACTACATGAAGCTGATGTTCAATCACGTTTCACTTATTGATGTGGGAAATAACATTAAAATTTTGTACCAGAAAAAAAATTACATCACCTACTCCCCTTGGGTAGAAGCTGTATGAGGACTTGGAATTTATCTACACACTATCGCATAGTCAAGTTGTCAAAATCTAAATCTAGTAAAAACACATGTAATAACGGAAATCTACATGATATGAGAAGGATATAAGATTTATAATCTTGCCTCAATAACATCTGAGTCCATTTCAAAAAATATCAAGAACACTGAGAAGAATCAAAATTTCAAAAAAGACAGCAGCCTAGATTTCTTTTAAAAGTTGTCTCAAAGGAAGAGGAGAAAAGGAAGTACTTAACAATAGTGCACAAAGTATATGCATTTGAGGTGATATGTGCTACACTTACTTTGACTTTAGGCATAACTACATCATTCAATTGGCAGAAGCACAAAAATACCTTGAGATTGTAATTTCATAGGGAAACGGAATGCCTTCCACATTCGGTATTGAGGGAACATGATCCTTCTTCTCATTTACAAATTTAATTATTTGGAACAGAACATCACGAAGAGATGCTTCGAGTGCTGCACGCCGAACACCTCTTGCCTCAACTGCAGTATCAAAAGCATTCAAAGAGAAAGGTGTAAGATATATACATACCAACAATCATTAATAACTAATTGATCCACAAGTTAGCAAAGCACGGACAATACCTCCTGGATCAACTACTAGTTTGGAATGATGAGACTTGCCAGATGGTGTTTTTGGGTGTTGCATCACGTTCAAATTTATGTACCATTGTTCCCAGTAGAGGCGTTCAACTTTATTAGTGAACCATGTAGCATGTTTGTTTTTGTTTTTCACTTCATAGAAGGACAAACATATCTGCATGATTAACAAGCCCATTTATGTATCTTAGAAAAACAAAAATCTCAACGGTGATAAACATATCGGACAAAAGAATATAAATATAAACATTTAATGTAGAATTCACTACGGAATCAGACTTCAAGTACTAGGATCAACACATAAAATTTTCCTTAAAAGGAAACATCTTCTGACATGTCTCAAGCAAACTATGATAACAGTGCAGCTGCATACTTAACATAAGGATGCGATGCATAACTAAGCTGATAAAAATTGACACAAAATACTGAAAAAATAAAAAATTAAGTTTATTACAAGGAAAAAAATAAATTTCCAACCAGGCTAGTCCAAATTCATTCGCAATAAGGGTAGATTAGGATAAAGATTAGGGATTTACTGTCATTAGATCCAGGATATTCATGCTCCCAAAGGCATCGACAATAAGGACATTTATGTTTCATTCCTTCCTGGTCACAAGGACAAAAGGGAAACCTGGCTCATTCCTAGTTACAATTCCAAAGGGAGTAGGGGACCTCAGTGTTAATAAGATACTAAGGATAATTACTACCCCCTCGTCTCTTTTTGTTTGAACCACCCTCCTTGCATAATGTTTAAAGAGTAACCTACACTTTTGACACCATACCACCATTAACTCATCCTCAACATTCTTAATTATATTTCGAAATGAATTTGGCAGGCATCATTTTCCCCATTTTGCCAACATTAAATCAGCAATTACAGAATCAAGATGCGAAAAAAAGTCTTCTCTTCATGACGTTCTTCACATGTCATTAAAGAAGGAAGAGAGCATCAAACAAACAGAGGCGGTTCTATGTACATAAAACAAAAGCATATATTCACCGTAGACTCAATGCTGATCAGCTCTGTCAATGAGAAGAAAAGATACCAATATATATCTTGCAACCCACCAGCCAATCCAATAAGCAACATTTGTGCTGTGTCCTCAAAAAAAGAGGAGTGGGGAAAGAGGGAAGCAACTGGATGCACTGCTTCTATTACCTCATAGTTAATTATCATAGAACAGGTGTGTGCTATTCAAGGGTAATGAGTGAACCCAATATGAAGAGGGCCATGTTTGTATTATTTGAAAGAAACTCCTTCAGGAAGCCACAACAAGAACTTACCATCCTCACATTAGAGTCTTAAGACTTTGATTTATTTATTAATTGCCCAAAAAAGAGAGTGGATGCACCTTAACATTGTTAAAAGCATTACAAATGCTTGCCAAAGCTTAACACCCTCTTGCCTTCCATTGATGAAACAAGACAAATAAAAATTCATAACTCACAGACATGAATATGACACTCAAACATGGAAATACAAAATTACGAATTATGAATTACAAAACATGGAAGCACAAAGCATGTGACAAATCAGAGGAAGTGGCAAGACATAAACCTGATTTTTCTTGTTAGGGTGTTTCTCCACCCTATCAATGAATTGGTCAATCTTCTCATCTATCTTCCTTTCAAGCTCCACATTACCACATTGCACCTAACAATAAATTTTAGAAGTTGAAGACAACGTGGTATAAAGTCAACATCAAATTTTTTGACTTTAGTTGCGAATACTGAGAAACGAAGACCATAAATAAAACACTGATCAGCATAAGATCTGCATTCCATCAAAATTAGAAACCTTTATACACTTAGGATGCTTGCTTACTTACTGCAAGTTCTTACACATTTCTGATCCAACGCTGTACCAAAATAAATGTCCATTTCATGCTGAATAGGCTGCATCATGGGGAAGATAGTACAAACCCAATTATTCTAAGAAATTGAAAGTTACTCACATAGGTAATCTCGAAAAGCTCCAAATCCACGTCCTTGGGCCGCACCAGGCCTAAAGCTCTATGGAACAGAATTGTATGTAGAATGCCTACACCAGACATTTGCCCGGTTTATTCTCGAGGCAAAAGATGCCAAAACAAAAAATATTATGAACTTCGTGAAATTACAACTTATTTCAGAAAGAAATTTCTTATCATCCAAAAGGTCGCTGCAATCACACATGACAATTGCTCGTACTTCAGGCCACACAGGTAAAACCAATCCTCATTCAAATAAGCTAATTAAAAAACAAAAAATCCGATAGAGTGGGAAAAATATATTTTTTTTCTGAGGAAATAATTACACGAAAAGCTCAGAGTAATTACTTAATAATAGCTACAAAAATCGATGTATCGTAAAAGAAATAACTAAACAAAGCACCAAACTTACATCGGAGAACTTCACGTATCTCAAAGTGCTCTACTTCCTGATATATCCAGTGAAATCACAACACAATTAACTCCGATGAGTCGAAAATATATATATGCCAAAAATACACAAAACGCACAAACAATAGAAAAAATAGGTTACTTACTAGTTCTTTCAGTTGGCAAACTTCGCAATTCATAGAGATCGTAGATACTGGAAAAGTATGCGATTTGAATTTCGAATTGCAGGGAGAAATATGATTGAAGAGAAAGGTTATCAAAACTAGAAGTGGCCCTTGATTAAAGTTTTTACGGCTCGTTTGGGTGCTAATTTCACCGACAATACCTTATTTTTTAATGAAAGGAGTTAATAATACCAAATAACGTTGCTAATGTTTTCCAAAATGGCAGCATATTTTCCAAATGGTAATTGATAATTATTTAATTTCATATTCAGTCATCATCAACCTTTGACAAAAGTTGCAAACTTATCTATAATAAATCTTTCATTGCATTTTTGTTTCCACCATTTCATCTAGACAAACCTCAAATTTGTTGGGTAAATCTCGAGCTTTCTACACAAAAGTCGAGTATGCTAGATAAATATCAAATTTGCTCAACTGCCTGACTTCAAAATGCATAATTTGCAAACTCGTTAGAAGTCTAGCATACTGACTTTTGCACTTTCAAAATTTTCATAAGAAACTCGAAAATTGGCCTTCTAACTTGCCAGAAGTCTATAAATTTCGATATTTTACCAAGCAAAAACTCGTCATTTCACCCATCAAAATAAAGATTATGTGCAACATTCAGTTCGAATTTTCCTTTGATAGGAATTCATATGTTGTTGAATTTGATTTGGGAGTTAAAGTTTGAGGCTTAAATGAAAGAAGAAAGAGTTATTTAAGGTTGAGCGATTATCTTGGAGGGGTGATTTCATATAGTGGCAATGTCATTAACATCGTGTTTTCCATGATTGATTTTAAAGTTGTCACTTGGCCTTTTACTTTGATGTTGTTAACAGAATGATCAAATATGTAAGTTTTTCAAGCTTGAGTGACAGCTACTATAATGAAATAATTATAACGATAATTTTGAAAGTTCATTGACCGTTGCTGAATTAACCCTAGAAAATTTTAAAATGTTTCATTTTTAATTTTGCAGTATTAAATGTTGCTTTTTTGTATGGTAAGTTACTTCCATAAAATCTAAAATGTTTTTTTCTTTAAAAAAACATAGAACAAGTTGTTACCCATTTTGCACAATGTTAGGACAGACTTAGTTAAGGCCTAACAAAAACTCTACCCTCTATGGATTGGGCCTTTGCTACATTGCCTTTGGGCCACATGCAGTCATAAGGACAAATTGATAGTTAGAAGAGGAAATTACAGCCTCACGGGTTTTTAAAATGTCATTTTCATAAATTCAAAATCAACTTTAATAATACATAAATTATGTTTTAATTGATGTTTTTAAAATTAATTTCTATTTAAATTAATCTTATACAATTTCAAACCCTAATTCTTTCATTTTCTTTCACATCTCTCTCTCTCTCTCTCTCTCTCTCTGTCTCTCATGCCATTGTCGACCCATTTTCTCTCCCTCTCTCTATCCCCGCCTCCACCCGTCGGAGCACCACCACTGACAACACCTCGCCGGCACCTAAGCCGAACGATCAACAGTTGTGGCACCGCTCTATTCTCTTTCTTAATACACCCAAAGCCGCCCTTATCTCTTTCTCCAAATATCCTCTCTCTATAGTGGCTAACGACGACGATGGCAACGAGTGCGGCCGTAGAGACGAGGATGAGTGTCGCGCACATAGCGACTCGAGCGAGGAGTGGCATCACCTCTTCGCACTGTAGATCGCACTGGTAGCGACAATATCACGCTCTGTAACGAAGACGATGGCTGTTGGGTTTGATATTTTGTGTTAGGGGTAACGAAGACGGTGGCTGTGGCAGTGGTTATATATGGTGGTGGTGGTTGTTGAGGCTGGTTAATGGATTGTGGCGGTGCTATGACGGCAAAGGCGCCTTGCACGGTAAATGGTACTAGCAGTGGTTTACATGTTTTGGTGATGATTTTTGTTGGCGGCAATGGTGGTGGATCTAGTGTTGATGGTGGATCTAGCCGTGGATGTGGGGTTTGTTGGATCATCGGTGGATCAGACGGTGACGTTGTTGATTCAGTGGTGATGGTGATGTTGACGGTTTGGTGTAGTGGTGGTGATGAAAACGTTGGCTGCGATGTTTGAAACGGTGATTTTGTTGTTAGGAAGCGGTGGTGTTGGCGGCTGAGACAACGGTGACATTGTGTTGGTGGTGGTCACAAATAATTTGTTAATTGTGACAATTAAATTAGTTGGTGTGTAACCAATAAATGTCGTGTGACCTACAAAATTATTAATTTGTGACCAATGAAAGTAATCTTTGACCTATAATTTTATGTTCTGTGACCATAAAATAAGTTGTGTGACTTATAAATTTTGTAATTTGTGACCGATGAATAAATTGTGACTTTTACATTTTTAATTTGTGACCGATGAATGAACTGTAACCTATAAAAAACTTGAATTGTGACTAAATTGCATAGATATGTAACATTCATATACTTATGAATAAAACATATAATTAATTAATTAATTCATAAATAAATTTTAATGAAAACCTGATTTTTGAAATTTAAAACCTCAAACCTTAATCTTGAAATGGTGATACTTAAAAACCTTATTTATGTATTGTTCCCTTTTTAAAAGTTACGAATGAACTGTTATTAGTTGTATTTATGTAGTGTTGCTGTAAANTAATTAAAGTCTAACTGATTCTAGTAAGTTATTATAGGTGTGTTTGAGCCATATTATTTTGGAAGAATGTATTTTGAAATAGTAGATTGATGGAGAATGTGTGGTTGAAAAAGAATGAAAAATTATTGACGTGATAAGAAAATATTATGTTATTGAAAAATATGTGGTTGAAAACGAGTAGAAGATTGAAAATGAAAATTTTAATGTGGCTCAAACAGGTGCTTAGACTTAAATTTTTATTAGCTTTTAAGCTACACCAAACAAAGACTTGATGTATAGGAAGTATGAGTTGAAATTTCTATATTGAAATGTGAAAGCAATTTGTCTCCTTTTTTAACTCACGGATTAATAGTTAGGTTGAACTTTGAAGCGAAATAATTACTGCATAACTATATGCATTTCTTTGGCCAATGAAGGGAATAAATCACGAGGCCATTAAAGTCTTCTTGTCCCATCACATATCAGTGTGGGCCTCTTCGGTCATTCTTTTGGATAGGAATGTTATGTCCAACTACCACTAATGTTTGTCCATAACAATTTTATTCATCTTTACCATGTCAAGCACGACATGTGTAAAAGGTTGTCGTGTGAACAGCGTTATTAATTACTATAGGATTTTTCTACGTATTTTACGATTAGGCTCCGTTTGATACACTTTATTTTCTATGAAAAATTGAAATTTTTTTTTTCCATTTTTCAATTTTTGTAGTATTTAATAGACAATTTTTTTCCGGAAAAAAGTTTTCCAACTTTTCAAATTTTCCACATTTTTGAGGAAAACATATTCTTAATGTTTTGATTGGTAAATATTTTTTAGTTTTTTTTTTGGCAGTTGGAAAAAAATTCTAGACACAATGATAAAAAAAAGTTATCACTTTTATTGACAATTTCCATGCAAAACAAAGTCAAACGAATGATATTCAGTATGATAATTATTTATTTTATTTTTTATTTTTTTGCAATTGGAACAAATTTTAGACTCAATGGTAGAAAAAATTATCACTTTAATAGACAATTTTTATAGAAAACAAAGTCAAACGAACACCAAACTTTTAACATTTTCCATGAAAATTTATACCAATCAAACAAAATTGATTATAATTTTCAATAAAATAATTTCTAAGCAAATTAATTTCTTGTAAAATATTTTCTTTTCATCTGTTTTTCATATTTGCAATCAAACGAACGCATACAAAATAAACTCGAAAAGGTGAGAATTCATAAACTTTGTGCAGAACCAATACTACTTTAGTAGTCAGAGATTATAAAAGTTTAGTCGTGTACACATTTCAATAAAGCAATGGAAATATTCACCTTGTTTCTGAATCTGTACTTTTCAATGTAGATATTCCCTTGTTAATTAATTATTGGCATAGTGGGCTTAGTTTATCGACAAAGTTAGTTTTGAAATGCAAAACCAACAAAATCGAATATGGGTATTAAAAATTGGACAATGCTAGATTTACATAATTTTCTATCTAATGATTTACATAATGGACAAATGACGTCTCTATATTGGTGGGGCGCCGAACCCCACCGGCGCCCCACCAATAGGGGATGCCATTTGTTCATTATGTAAACAATTATGTAGAAAATTATGTACAAGTAGTTTTATCCTTAAAAATTTGATCAAGACTAAGATCCCAAAATTTTTTAATTATAAGTTGGTATAATCCAATAAATGACAGTGCACGTGCCACCTTTGCCCAGAAACAATATCGTCCATTGTAGCTTTTGTCAGTAGGAACATAACCCCTATTAAACTTCCCGTCATAGGTGAGCTAACGTAGGAACATGACAACGTTTTAAATTTAGAACCACAATTTTTTTTCCCCATTTTAAAGCATTGGATTATTTCCTTACTATAAATATTTTAAAGATTCAAGGATCCCTAGAACTACAAGATTTGTCAAAGGAAAAACCTCAATTTTATGCCTAAACTGATAAATGATTTGTAGGTGCAATTTTAGGATGATCCGTAGATACGAGGTCCGTTTAGTAGACGAGGTAGATGTTAACGTCATAGTCCAATCTTTTGACTGGTGCATAGTTACATTATGTTAGACATGTTCATGTTCGATCATAAAATTAATTTCAAATTATTATGATGTTTTTAACGACGCTAATGAATGGAAGTTCTATAGAACTTTCATGAAAAACGACCATCTTCATTTAGGGCAGTTAATTTAAAATTAACAAAAAAAAAATGAAAATTAGGCGGGGCCTGGGTGGAGAGAGAATCATAGAATGAATTGTTGACTGTATTATTGTGCGAGGCGCAAGAGAGAGAGTTTTAGGGACCCAAGAAAAAGATTAGTTGCCGCATAAAGGGAGACATTTGGATGGTGAGTGATTATTTTTTTCTTTTTTAGTCCATTTATTTAGAGAGTAATGCTATGTAGTCCCATTAAAATCGCAATCACGATTTAGATAATTGACATTAAATGATAAGTGAAATTATTCATTAATTTTATTTTTTATTTTATTTATTCTATCATTTAGCGTCACCTAAATTGAAATTCTAATCCAAATAAGGCTAAATAGAATTACTCTTGTTCGGGTGTTAAACGTAATACAGGACTATTGTGTGAGAGATAAAAGTGATGGGGGCATGCTGCAACATGGAGAATGAAGAATAAGAAGATATAGCCAGGACAGCCCGAGGATCGAGGGGATATACTGTAGTTTGACGGCGACAATATTATCGGCCCTGACTGCCCGGCCACCAGTCCACCAATCTCACGTCGTTTTCTGCCCCCACCACCCACAATAATTATAAGAATAATAATGGATGTATAAAAAGTCAGTGATTCAGGGTGCCTCAGGTTGTATTTTCTTCTGC
>CAIGRF010214463.1:23507-64400 GCA_903798235.1 Fraxinus ornus
CAATTCCAACTTCCACTTTTGCATTGTTTGATGGCAATAATTTTCCTTGGAAATGGTTTTCTTGGTTTCCCTCACACGAGCACAATTTCCATGGTTTTGTTGAAAATGAATTCCCACCACTTTGGTGGGAAAAAAATTTCCAAGTTAATTTTTTTTTTTTTTTGGGCAATTGAAAATTTTATCATTTTTATTGACAATTTTCATGCAAAACAAAGTCAAACGAATAATATTCGGTATGATACTATTTTTTTTTTTTTTCAATGTAAACAAATTCTAGACCAAATGGTAAAAATAATTATCACTTTAATGGATAATTTTCATGAAAAACGAAGTCAAACGGACACCAAATTTTCAACATTTTCTAGGTGAAAAATTATATCAATCAAATACAATTAATTACAATTCTCAATAAAACAAATTCTAGACAATTCAATTCTCTGTAATTCATTTTCTTTCCACCCAAATTCCACATTTACAATCAAACGGACCCTAAGTGTCAAATGTTAAGTGGCATTATTTATTATTCCAAATCAACAAAAATTGTTGTTAAAAAATGTGTGGGTTTAACTTACAATTTAAGCCCAAAATATGATCAAAACTAAAGTCTCATTACATTTATTCATCTGTGCTTATTTAGTTCCCAACCGTGCAGACTTAAATGTGCTTCTTAGTTCTTAGAGCAAGTTTGGTACGTTTTTAATGTAAAAAATAAAAATAAAAAAATAAAAAATAAAAAATAAAAAATGTTACCAAGTATAGTTAAATAAATTATTTTTCTAATACTTTAAATAAATAAAAAAAGTTACTCTTTTCGAAAGTATCATTCTCCTCATTGACAAAATAATTAATTAATTACTTTTAAAATATATATATATTTAAAATTACCTTTTTTAGTAAATTTACTTCAAAAGTAAAACTTACCATTGACTTGTCTTTATGTTAGGTACATTTTTAATTTAATCTTATCTTAATATTAATTACATATTCAAATAGTCAATAAAATTGACTTCTCTTTATGTTAGGTACATGTGTACAATCAGACATAACGTCGAGGGACCAGCAAAAAGAACTTTCTGATTTCTATATCTAAAATTTGTGCAAACTATGGACGATTTTTTTTATTTTTTATTTTCAAATAATATATTGACTAATGTCACAGGATATTGAACAAGACAATATCAATTAATACAAAATAATACTTAAAAAGTTAAGTACTCTAATCGGACGTGTGTCAGCGATGACGCTGAACCCCGAGCTTAGTGGGGCTCCGAGAAGAAAAGATTGTGCATTAGATGCATATAAAAGACTTGTGCAAATTAATCTTGAGTGGTAACTCAATTGATCAGGCCTTATGTTTGCTTCCCAATGGTCACCAGTTTGAGTCCCCTCAGGGTCACTGAGGTGAGTACCCGGCTGTAAACTTTAAGGCCCCGTGGAATTAGTCAAGGTGCACGCAAGCTGGCCCGTACATCCACGGTTAAAAAAAAAAAAAGACTTGTGCAAATTATTATCAAAGTTTATTTCATGTGAAAACAAAGTAAATTGATTTGTCCATGATCCTAAAACTAAATGATATCGAATAGGTTTGATTGGTCATTATACTATTAATTTGAGTTTTAATTATTTTCTTGATCAAAGAGGATGCGATTCCGTAATTTGTCGAGTACATTTGATTGAAGTAGACAATGAACAAATTTTGTCGTGTATCTTTCTTATTCCTATAAATTCTTTAAACTAGGAAAATTGCCAAATCGATTACACAACACAATTTTCTTGAAATTACTTCTTTTCTAATACATCCTGAATTTTGTTATTCTGCCACGGGTTTGTTATTCTTTTGTGGGCATGGTGGTTGGTTGGCATGGGCCTATTGGGTAGGGAAGAAAGAGTAGGGCTTTTAGTGGGCCTGGCCCATGATCTGATCTGGACTGCCAGAACAGTCAGTAGTAGTAACATCACGACAATTTGTAATCGAGATGAATCATAGCATTTTTTGACATGTTTATTTTAAGTTACATTTTTTGTAATTATAATGTAGAAATTTAAATTATTTTAACAATAAACAGAGCATTATTTCAGAATTAAGGAACATAGTTTTATGGTTGAAAGACAAGGCTTTTTGTATATATGTTACATCAATTATTTTGTGGGATCACGTAATTTTTTCTATTTTTTAACCACACATTCTCAAAGATGATTCACTTAAAAAAAAAAATTGCCAAACAAGTTTTTAGTAGATTACATCCACAATATTTCTAGAACGGAGATAGATATATGAATCATACAAATATATACGTGATTCAAAGAATATCTTGATCAATTTACGAGTTTACGTGAATTTTTCAATCACTCATTCTAGTATAAATACAACAAATTGTCTAGCTCTTGATTGATGAAAATTAAAATTGAATTTTTAGTAAAATTTGATAAGAGTTAATGAAATGTACAGTTCATCGAATAAAAACCTAATGCAAACATTTTATGCGTGTGGATTTAAATGTTTTTATTTTTTATTTTATTTTATTTTGGTCCCCTTTAAGCCCCTTAACCATTTACTTTCCTTTGATATTGTACAAATCACGAGGCTAAGGGGCCCACGTTTCATGAATGACCAGTGATTATGGATAATAGAGAGGTACTAATCAGTTCGCTGCAACCAAATGGTCCCCTTCTGAAATTTTAACAAAGAGGTTTTAGCCTTTTAGGCATTGAATTATGATAAGTGTTTGTGTACATCTTTGTTGATATTATGTGACAATTTAAAAAGTATTGGACGGAAAGTTGTTTTTTTTTTTTTTTAACTGTTCAATCATGAGTCGACACGTGGCACAATGTCAAATAAGATGTATATATAACATGATTGTTTAGGCATTAAGTCTTAGGTGCAAAAATGTAAAGCCCTCTCATTAGGAGTTTGCTATTCGATTGACGGATTAATCTGATACATAAAAGTGACTTATTTGAAAAAAAAATAAGTAAGTTATGGCTTAGAGTTTGTCCAATATTGATGTGATTTGTACTAGAAAAGCTATTACATAAGCTAAAAGAGCTAGCCATCTTTCCATTTTCGACCTCATGTCGCGTACGAAAACTTCACAAAAGCTCACCAAGGAAACCAGATAAAGATGCTGAACAAAAATTTCGTGCCAGACTAAATCAACAATAATCTCAAAATCATTAATTACAAAATCAAAATGAAATCTCATCATAAGTGATAGTATAGTACTATCAGTGTTGATGATGAATGTTTATGAGGGACCACTGACATTTTTACTCAAAAATGAACCTGTAATACAGATTACATTAAAATTGATCTGTACAGTACTATAAATACTAAGAGCCCGTTTGGTACCGATTAAAATCCAATTAAAATTGAAAATATAGTCGTTATTGAATTTCACTCGTTTAATAAAAGTCAACAATAACGGCTAATTTTTCAATTTTAATCTCTACCAAACGGGCTCTAAATTGGGATGCTGTGTTGCAAAGACATTTTCAAGATTTTTTGGTCTTGTGATCATCATATTGACAAGATTAAAAATAAAATAAAAACATTTTTTTTTTATATTTTCTTATAACATTGTCAATCGCTATCTAATTCTCATGCCAACCCCGTCTTACACCTATAGAGAGCAACCTCTTCTAACACATATTGATGTTCCTGATTCTAGATCATACAAATATCATATTTTATTTTGAGGACTTGAGGAAAGATCGATAAATAGGACGCATTTTAAATTTTGATTCATTTGTTTTTCTGAAAGGTAAAAAATGGTCCAAACAATTTGGATGTCAAGAAATTGACTAAGAACAATAAAATTTTGAATGCAAAATTGAAGAACTAAAAAAAAATAAGAGGAGGACTTCCTATCATCAATTGTGGCAGTAATACATATTATATACATAGGAAGAATGGGGGACATAATTCTAATTACCAGCAGAAGAAACAAAAAAAAATGTTAATTGTGTTAAATTTATGTCTATTAGTTATCCAGATTAAGACAAATCAGTCTTGTTAAGCGTGATCGATGATTAAATTATTGATAGCTTAATCGAAGTAGATTAATATAATTTTTTTTCCATAAGTGGTAGGCCCCAGTGCTAACCGCGTGCATGAATTACAACCGTTAGTATTAATTGTGTAAAAGCGCCTTCAGACTTTTGAATATATGATTCACTTTTGAACACCCGATGACAATAAAAAAGAGAGAGACACATTTTCCGTGTGAAGTTATAGAGAGAATTGCTTCTTCTATAATCTAAAATAGCGTTATCTCAACCAACTTGTTACTAGAATAATGTCCACTTGTCCTAAGAGGGTCATTAGTATATAAAATAATTATAATTATATAATTATTAATGATACACTATAGACAATGACCATATAATTTTGAAATATATCCCTTTCCACTAATTTTATTTTTTACAATCAGAATTTACCCAACAATGCACAGGGATAGTGATATTCAACTATTCAAGATTTGCCACCTAGGACATAGGACAGGGGTCAGGGGACAATTTCCGTTAACTGATTGTCTGATTCCAACACATAACATGGGGCTATTTGATCCCTTTAAATCCTGTCCCATTAATCAAATTCTTCAACTAAACCCCTATGATGATCATTAATTTTTGAAAAAATGCGTAATTAAAAAGTATAACAAAAATTTTGAATTTATGTGCAAAATATTTTATTATTTAAACGAGTGATTGAAAATTAAAGAACTTTGAAATAATGATTGTGTGGCTAAGACACTAATGCCCCGTTTGACACCCATTAATTTTTCATTCTCATTCTCATTCTTCATTTCAACCACACATTCTCCAAATAAAATAATATTACAAAAAAATCAAAAACTTTTCATCACTTTTCCACCACACATTCTCACATCAATCACTATTTTAAAATTTCTAATATCTTCAAAATGGGTTTCAAACAGGGGCTAAGTTTTCTTTTGACAAGACTAAGACGTGAAATTAATAAATAATTTATGGTAAATTGCATCAGAAGAATTATATAGTCTCGAACTTTGTGTCATAATACCATTTTCGAGTTAAAATCGAGACATTGCACCACAACTTTTTAGTTATTTGATGATCATGACGTAATTTATAAAAACATGATCAAATTTTGAAAGAATGTATTTTGGAATAATAAATTTATGGCGATTGTGAGGTTGAAAAGGAAGGAAAAGTTATTGATATAATTGAAAATATTATTTTATTGAAAAATGTGTGGTTGAAAATGAGTAGAAGAACGAGAAACCAAATCCCGAAAAATATTGCTCTTGTCAAACGAGCTCTTAATTATCTGACATTCTCATTAGAAACCAAATCAGTTAACTGATTGTCTGATTCCAACACATAACATGGGGCTATTTGATCCCTTTAAATCCTGTCCCATTAATCAAATTCTTCAACTAAACCCCTATGAAGATCATTAATTTTTGAAAAAACGCTTAATTAAAAAGTATAACAAAAATTTTGAATTTATGTGCAAAATATTTTATTATTTAAATGAGTGATTGAAAATGAATATGAAAATTAAAGAACTTTGAAATAATGATTGTGTGGCTAAGACGCTAAGTTTTCTTTTGACAAGACTAAGACGTGAAATTAATAAATAATTTATGGTAAATTGCATCATAAGAATTATATAGTCTCGAACTTTGTGTCATAATCCAATTTTCGAGTTAAAATCGAGACATTGCATCACAACTTTTTAGTTATTTGATGATCATGACGTAATTTATAAAAACATGATCAAATTTTGAAAGAATGTATTTTGGAATAATAAATTGATGGTGATTGTGAGGTTGAAAAGGAAGGAAAAGTTATTGATATGATGAAAAATATTATTTTATTGAAAAATGTGTGGTTGAAAATGAGTAGAAGAATGAGATGAAAATCTTAATGTGGTTCAAATAGGGGCTAGTTTTTCTTTCCTCTTGAATTAGTGGCGGGCCTAAAGTGGGTCCTACACCAACTTTAAGGGTTTTTTTTTTTTTTATTATTATCAGTTATAGAATATGGAAATTGGGGTTAATTTAGATTGGAAATGTGCTATATTAATTTATTACTTAATTAAGAATGGGTTTTTCTTTTAATGCGTTTGGATTCAAATTAGATAATATTTTCTCAGAGAATCATATAACATGGTATATTTTCAACGAAAAATCGAGTGGAGTGAAAATGTTCATGTAGTCAATCTTAAATTCAATTAGAATAAAGACTTTGTTATTTATTGTTAATTTATACTATGATTTCTTTATTTGATTTGTGCTAATAAAACCAACTCAAGTCTTGTCTTTTCAAGAAATTAGTAAAAAGGATGTTGATTAATCTATAAAATTTAAAATGTTAATTGCTTAAAATAACTAGGCCGGGGCACAACCATATTCCTCATCTCCAACTCAGAAAAAGAGTGACTCACTTCTTTTGTGTTGTGTGTTTGTGTCCAAATAATTCATTTACTATTTTTTTGACAATGACAAAATTTGACTATGTTAGTATTATTCGGTAGAATTTGACGCGATAGATATCTCGAAACTTGAAGATCAATTAGATACATATATTTTTAACATGCAAACTCACGAAGATTTTGGAGAATTCCAAGACTTTAGTGATCTTGCACATAAATCGGTTACATCCATTAGTCTACAAGTGAAGATTTTCTACGATAACTTATGTCAATAATTATATGCACAATTGAATGGGAGATTAGTGGTTAAATGATGGTTTGATTGCATTATATTGATAAAGATGTATTTTACAATATTGAAAATAATGTAATTATGAAACGTGATTAAAGTATGAGAATGCGTAGAAAACAATTGTAATAAGTTATCAAATGCTTTAATTTTTTTCATTTTGTCTGCGTCGCCGCTCTCTCGAATAGAAACCGTGGTATGAAAACAACACTAATAATTGTAGAGAAAATTGTAAAAATGTCCACTTTTACATAGACATTTTCAAAAAGAGACATAAAAGTTGACATAATTTACAAATAGTGGCCCCTGTGGGCTCAAGCGTCCCCCTATAGGGGTCGCCATTTATCAATTATGTCAAATGTTATGTGTACTTTTATATACACATAACATATTCCTTACAAAAATATCTAAAATTTGTTAAATGTCTATTTTACTATAATTTAGATCAGAAGACCCTAAATAAGAATTTAAATTCCACCACGAGGACAAAATTATTCATATAATTAAAAATTTACTGGCCAATAATAACTAACACATAACATATTCTACTTATTTAAAAAAATATCATATCAATCATGCATTAAATGCTTACTTCTTTCTATAAGTGGGTAAATAAAACATCTATGAAATGTTGAGAACCACACTTAAAATGTCAAGAATTTTATAAAATGTAAAGAACTTTCATGTTCAAAATGCAATCTCATACTAGATAAATGAAGTGTCAAGTGTTAAAATAAACAGAATCTAAATGTTGATAATAACTTTTAAAATGTCGAGAACGTCATGAAATGTCAGAACTTATTATCAACAAAAAACAAGATTTCAAATAAAAATTACCTTCTACCGAGAATTGTGGAAAGTCTAATTAACTCGCAAATTTGGATGAGATTAAATTTTCTCGAAATGAAATTATATGATCTTCTTATGATTTGGAAGCATATAGTTATTTTTTAATGTTAATGGCTTCTACTTAATCTTTTTCATTTTTTCCCAAAATCATTGGTCGATACCCAATAGATAATGAAAGCAAATGAATCAATTAGGTATTAGTTAGAATTAATGTAGTTTCTTAGGGCAATTACTTGTTCTTCTCGAAATTCGTGACAATTTGAAAAAAAAAACTGCTTCGTTTTTCATTAATGGTATAATAGATAATTTGATATCAAATTTGGTTATTTTTGTAATAGTTATCAAAATTAAACACTTTTTAATTGACTAGCATGAACTTTGACATTTTTATAATTTATAAATTCCCCATAATTGTATTAGTAAAACAGTAGTAATGCATGAAAAAACTTATAATTAGTTTATAACTTATAACAAGGGATTGTCTTATCTGTATTTTAAAAACTTTTCTAAAAAGAATTAATAAAATAGTATGAAAAATAATCTCCCAAATGAATATTCTCAAATTCCCACCCAGAGACTGAAACTCACTTGACTCGTACACATCACTGATCACTCCTCCATTTTTGTCTGCACACACAGAAATTGGCATCTCGGAGGGCAGAGAGAGCAGCAAGTAGAGGAGGGGACCGAACCCTACGTCAATCTGTAGGGCCCACAAGAATGCATCTCAGAAAGTGGGGCCCACCTTATCTGCCGTGAAAAACAACGCTTTTCAGCCGCCGGTGGCACTGCCGCCGTCTGTGTCGTTGCAGCTCTGGTAGTAGCAGTCGCAGTATAAATGTAAAGAGCTGTATATACTATATATACACATACATACACATTTACCTCAAGGCTTTATGCATAGGTACAAAAACGGGGTCCACCTGTCGATTCAGCTTTCTGTACTGGTGGGCCCGGATTTGTGGTCCATGAAAGGTGAGAACGACAGGTGGTAACTGTACGGAGGCGTTGTCATTGTGTGCAGTTGAATTAATTACCGACTGTTTTGCGCACCCCATCTATCCGTCTGCCTTTCTTCTTGCATTATTTCGTGGATTAAGCTATTGGTATAATGTTGAGTGACAATTTTGTTTACAATGTATGAGTTCATAAAGAATTGTTAATCGAAGAAATTGTTCAATGATAACATGTCACGCGATATGTTATCAACAAAATTGTAATCTAACATTGTACGCCAAACATGATTATTTTTATGTTCTGCATGCTGTTAACTTATGATTTAAAGGCCTTAATTTCATATTAATTCATTTTTAATATTTCAATTTTAATCAGCAATGGAGTCAGAATATTTTATTTGGGTGGATAAAATTATATGACAAATTATATAGCAAAAATAATAATAAATAATATAATTGTTCTTCTATCTACAAGTCCACCTGTTAACCAAAATCTAGGTTACACTTGCAAGTGGAGGGTGGTTTTAGAAAAAGAAAGGAATAATCTACTTGTACATTCGGGTGTCCATAATGGACACCTGACAACCCCCTATTGGAGGGAGTGCCGGCACCCCGATGGACACCCAGATGTACCCGTAGGCTCACTCAAAAAGAAAACAAGTCCTTCCACATGGGAAATTAGTTACGTGGCTATTTGCTTATGAGGTTGCCTAAATGTTTTGGGTTAAATGCTAGCAAATCATTTAAAAATCCTTTTTCCGTTGAGGAAGAAGAGGAAAGAAAAATAGTATTTCATTCAGGAAATAAGGACTCCTTAATATATGATGATGAATTCAAGGAAATGCATAAAACATTGCCATATAATCTACTAGTTTGTTTGAAAATAATTTCTTAACACACAACAAGAGAGTGGAGATTATGTTTTCTAGTTGAAAATAGTGAAATAATATATACAAAAAACACCAAATTATATTTTTATGTTGGCAATGCCGTGCTAATCAATAAGTAATAAAACTACAGAAACAATGCATCATTCTTCTCTGAGAGATTTTGAGACCTTTTGAGTCGGAATTCAATGCCTTGTCTATTACTATATTATGCATCTAAGTTTATATTGTAACTTCATTAATCTTCTCCAAACAAATCCTTCATTTTTGCATTATTCAACAATTGAATCACAATCACAAATAGTGAAAATAAATGTAAAAGGGATACAAATAAATTAGTTGAAGAGCCTAACGGATTGACTCATTGAACTTACCTTTATGTCGATCTAAATCTAGTTTGTGGGATATTTGAGAAAGAGATTAGAGGGTGGGTTCCATGGATAGGTTTTAAGCTATTTGAAATTGGAATTGGAGAAATTTTTTGCATCCATCTTGTAAGTGGTTCTTTTTCATTTTTAGTTTAAAAAAATGGGTGGGCCACCGACTACCCCTCTGCCCCTGATTTTAATCCGAGTAAAAATCTTATAATAATTTGTTATTTTTATTTTGGAATAGTTATTTTAGAATGCAAATGAACCGCAGATGGTGGTCCATCGTGGTAAATTTCAATATCTTAAGCTGCACTAGTCAAGCTAGTAACATGAGAAGGAGAATCAATTTACTAATCCAAACATCAATTTTAAGATTTTTCTCACTCTTTCAACTTCTCCTTGCACAAAATTAAAAAATTCATGTTCGCTGCGCACATACGCATACCTTTCTTATAGAGTCACTCATCTCAATTTTTCTTTCTTTACACCGTAATAGTCTCTTCAGCGGTTGTACCACATTCTTTCTGTATAAAATTGATACACTAGACGCACATGTATTCTTTTCTTTCTCTATTCCATATTGATATGTTTTATTACATGAGTCCACCATGTATTTGGTACTAATTATATTTCCTTTCAAATTACTACATAAATTCCTCCAGTCGCAACTCTTCCGAATTCCGATCATGGAGCTGAATTGTGCCAAGATCTCTATCTACAATATTAGTCCTTCAACTTTATACTAGTTTTTTTTCTTTACCCTTCTTTTATTTTTTTAATTTGGATAAAAAATCCAACGACGATCACTGATTAAGGCGGCGTTTGATAAAACAAGAAATGGATCAAGAGAAATTCTCACTTTAAAATTCCACCTTGTTGTGAAAGGAAATATATCGAATGTTCTTAAAACGAATAATGCACTAAAAATTTGTAAAATTGCATTTATAAATTAATAAATAAGAAATCAACTCTAAAATAAGACAATGAAGCTATTAAAGAGCTGTCTAACGTAGATAAAAGGAGTTCCATTAATTCCGTCTTTCAATTTTTCTTTGTTTTCCACACAAAACGGGTCAACTGCAACTGGTTCACAGTCTACTTAGTTGAAAATTCTTGCCGCCGGCCCACCAACGTCAATTATCAATACCAGTTCTACCCTGACATGGGGTTCACGTTTTGAAAATTCAAAAAATTATCCATAAAAGTTGAGGCAAAAACTAAGTGGAATTTTATTGCTGAGAAAGTAAATGGTATTCCATCGGCTCAGCTTGAAAAGTAAACCGGATGATTCCAAAATGAAGCTGACTATAAATAGGTGGCAGGGAGGGAAAGTCCGAGTTGTTGTATGAGCACCCTATTGTTGATCAATCTTGCTACATGTACATCAAATTTTGACATTGTTGTGAGATAATAATTTTTTATACATTGATTTTAACTACACTTTAAACAATCAACGGCACAAATTTTGACACATCACAAGTGTCAACCTTAATGTATATTTTGAATGCAGAACTAGCATACCTAATTGTGGATTCAATGTTGACCGTGGTTTTTTTTGTTGAAATTATGTTAGTTGTACACTCCTAGATGACATTATGAATGATATTATGTGATGTTTGAAATATTATACCAATGATTTTAGTAAGTATTGTTAAAAATCAATTGTCCAAAGCGTTATCACGTCAAACAATGTCGTTCATATCAAACTTTGTACCTATAACAAAACTGGGTCCAAACGTTCAAACTTAATTTTACTATGAATTATATGTTTCATCGACTTTTATCAAAATTTACTGAAAATATGATTTTTAGCAAAACAAAACAAGGTTTCAAATTTACTAATTATTTCTTAATAATTTATGCAAGAAACTAGATCCCTTTTGAATCATCGATATTCTCATTTTCTCCATTGATCACACTTAAAGGACCGAATTAGTTATGAGAGACAATTAAACCATGGATTAAAATCAAATTTTTAACCGTTTTTAATAGAAGTTGATGAAATGTGTGGTTGAAAAGTTGTGGGACTTATAAAATATGTGGTTAAAATAAATTGTTGACTCTAACTTAGATTAAAATTACCAAACGGGCTATAAATGTACTTTAATTCAGCTTATCATATTATAGCCACAATTTCATTGCTCTTGTTTGTTAGGTACAAGTGTAAAATTTTTCAATAATATTGTACTTTTAACATGGTGTCTTACTAGTCATTGGATTTAAGTTTCAATATTATTTTCTACACGTGACTCCGTCTATTTTGATGACGTGATAAATAAAATTAATAATTTTAAATGTACATTCTTTACTTTACATAATTTTTGACATACCCTTTATTTTCAAACAAATTGTGGACAGAAAAAGTATTTTTTAGATTATTCAATGGTATGCTGTCACGTGACACAATATAAATAATGATATAAAAGATAATGTACATACAACATGATGTAAATAAAATCGTTAATTTTCAAATAATGATAGGTGAAAAACAACATTAAAATACGTAGAAAACAACTTTGAAAGTACAACAGCTGTTTTAAAAATTTTAAAGTTCAATGATTGTTAGAAAGCATAATTGATTTCTCTACCCCTAAACCCTAGGCCCAATTATAATTAGAGGTGGAGGTTGGCTAATCATCCAATTAAGCAACATAGGCTGGTTAACAACATTTCTATAATCAAACTAGCTTATTATTATTATATAGAGAATTATCAACCTTTTTAATTACCTTTTCCACGATTCTATGCCTATACAATATTTATAAATAGCAGTGTTCTAAAAAACGTAAAGCATGGTTAGACGTGGAGGTCAAATTTCAAGCTTTACGAGTCTAGACGGAGCTTAAGATTTTTTTTATTTCTAATATTATTTTAAATTTTAAATTATTGTAAAAAAATTCAATAATTCAAATAATACATATTAAACATCAAAAATTAAAAAAGACTGCATTTACTTAATAATTCCTACATAAACAAAAAATATAAACAATGTAAATTTTTATTATTCATTTAACAAACTAATAATAATTGAAATTAAACACAAAAGTCAGAGGCCCAAAAGCATAGGAAAATGGAAACACATGAAAACCACAAAGAAAAAAAAAAGAATTGTAAGCAAAATTTACTAAGAATTACATATCTCAAAATTACAAATACAATGTAAAGCATAATAACCTCCTAATGCTATACATACCTGATACACAAATCAATGCGATGTGCGGAGAAATTGAGCTGTTTTGAGCCGTTCTTTCGTTTTTTTTTTTTTTTTTTCTCAGTTCTATGGGGTTTTGAAGTTTGAAGGGATAATGAACTATTGAGTGTGGCCTGTGGGTTTTATTGAAAAAAGGGGAAAAATTGGGCTTGAGGAGAAAGCGCGCCTAGGAATGTCTAGGCGAGCATTAAGCGATCAACATTATCGTTGACCGCTTATTTAATGTTGACCATTTAATTTTCGTTTAGGCTTAAGACGAAGTATTTTCATCACACTTCGCGTCTAGACGTCTTTTAGAACAGAGATAAATAATGACCATAATTTACTTCTTGAATTATATTTCAATTTTTAGCCTAAAATATTATGTTTCGCGTCAAATATTTTCCTGCAAAATGCTTTCTCTATACTAGTCAAATCGATCCTAATTTTAATCAAAACTAGGGTTCACATTTTCTATCTTCCAATGACGCCAAAAGTGTCGAAGAACATTCTAAAACCAAAATGATGAGGAGGGATGAGTTGGAGAAAGAAATAGTAAATTATGCCTATGTTTGTGTCCCCCTCATTTTTTATTTTTTATTTTGGAAAATATCTATTATTAAATAACGTTCTGAGTCTTCTGACCTTATTTCAACAATAAATTCCTCAATAAAATAACATTACACGCAAATTCAAAAAAAATTCTTATTTTATTTTTATTTTTGACAAAAATGAGGTTCAAACAAGCCTATATTTTGATTGAACAATAAATAGTTAGTTAGGTCTAAGAATTTCGAAGAAATAAGTAAATTTTTTCAATAAAATATTTTTTGACCTTAAAAAAACTGTTCTAAGAAGTCCAAATTTTTATATTAATTAAAAGCTCTCGCTTTCTCTACGTCCATTGTCATTACAAGAAAATGGCCATTGTCATTACAAGAAAATGAATTATAATTGCTTTTTCCCTCTCTACTTTTTCTCTCCCTACTCTTAATATCATCAGCTGGTAGGCTATTGTATAGGCTCATCATACCAGACATGGCGTTTCCGGACCACCATCTCTCTCAAGAAATGGCCCTCCACCACCACTTCCCCGACCACCACCACCAGTCCTCCGCCGTCTATCAGCACCACCAGCACTCCTCCCCGGACGGCCATAAACCACCATCTACTTGGCTCAATAGCTCCATCCTCCAATCCCACCCCCACCAGTGGCTCTCCACCCAAAGTCAACCCAGCCCACCAACCACCGCCGACACCGCCGAAACGAATGTCAGCGGCGGTGATCGTCATCAAGACAGCGGCGGTGGAGGAGATAATAATAATAACTGGGAGAAAGAGAAATGCATGGCGGATATTATGAATCATCCTCTGTATGAACAACTACTGTCGGCGCACGTGGCTTGCCTAAGAATAGCGACGCCGGTGGACCAGCTGCCGAGGATCGACGCTCAGCTGGCTCAGTCGCAACAAGTGATGGCTAAATACTCTCTGTTCGGACAAGGTCAACAGCCCCTTGATGATAAAGACCTCGACCAGTTCATGGTACTGTTCACAATTTACTTTATCCTAGTACACTTGTATCTTACGGTGTGTACGTATAACACATGTATATATATGTGAATCTGTGATTACGAAGCTTAAACTTTTGCGTGTTGGGCTTGAATTCTTGAGATAATATTGTGACAAACTTGATTTTTTTTTCCTAAAGATTTTTTTTCTCTCTTTTAGAAGGAGAAATTTGATCGCTCTCTTTTGGTTCAAGTGTCAATCTTGGTTCTTGGATTAATTTTTGTTCCATAAGAATCAGAACTGATTAGGATCTCTATAAAATGATTAGTCTATTGTGCCTCCCTATGCGAGTAAGTGTGTGTGTGTGTGAGAGTTGAATAATATATGATTCTCGACTCCAGTAAATTATTCCTCTATTGGGATTTGAGGTATAGGGAATAAATAATTTATAACTAGCATCAAATTTTGATTATACACTGTGATTTTGTTAGCTACTAATTTTCATTCTTGATGGGGTATACATACACCACTTTTCCTTTACTGTCGTAATAATTGTAATTCAATCTCTATTTTATTGCTTTGAAGAATCTGTCCTGATGTAATTCTACTTTACTCATGACTTTTTACCCTGGTTGTTTATGAAATTGATCTTTAGCTTCATTAGACTTGCATGTCAATTTTAGTTCTGACATTCGTACCAGTTATGATCTTCTTAAGTTTGCAACTCCTGATGTCAAGGAATGGGTGCATTTTATCTGCAAGAAGCTGCAAAGGAAATAGTTGAATTCTTTTTTAAAATTTGGCTAATTTGTGAACAGTTCTGCGGATAGGAATCCCTCGTAGACTTCCTCCCATGTTCAAATATTTTGTGTCCTGATCAATTGTACAAGAACATGGTTAAGGTCAATAGTTTTACAAGACGGTTTCTTGCAAGTCCATGAAAACTGCTAAAATTTTATTTTTCCCAAGTTATATTTGTTTTCATGAATTTATCCATTCTTGTTTTGCATACTTGTATTTCAATGTATAGTATGCAGCCTTGAATAAGACGATTGTCCTCATTATTACCTATCAATCGGCGGTCTTTCTTGTTTATACTTACAGAAGAAAAACGAGTTCACGATGCAATCTGTTTGCTAAGTTTTCATCTTAATCTTCCCTTTGTCTTTTCTTTTATTTTCTTGTTCTTTCTGATGTAGACGCATTATGTTCTGTTGCTCTCTTCCTTTAAAGAGCAACTGCAACAACATGTCCGTGTTCATGCAATGGAAGCAGTCATGGCTTGTTGGGAGCTCGAGCAATCACTGCAAAGCTTGACAGGTGATCATCTTAATTTTTCTAGTTTTTCTTTATCCAATAAAAATTCTGCTCGAATTGTGTGGTAGAATGATGCAAACTATGCAATTTCTTTCCTATTTTTCTTCAATCTACCAACTAGAATTTGCATTTAACACATTTGATTTTCACATGGAGAACATTCATTCAACTGATGTACTATGATCCTTTTCGATTATTGCTTTACAGGGGTACCACCAGGTGAAGGTACAGGAGCAGCCATGTCTGATGACGATGGTGAAGAAACAAACTTGTTTGACGAAAGTCTAGATGTATCAGATAACATGGGATTTGGTCCTTTAGTGCCCACTGAAAGTGAGAGGTCCCTGATGGACCGTGTGCGACAAGAACTGAAACACGAGCTCAAACAAGTAACAAACCATTAACTTTACAGTTGACACTCTAGGTTCATGACATCATTAGAATTATTTAATGTAGTCGGATTTCTTCTTCTAGGGTTACAAGGACAAGATCGTGGACGTTAGAGAGGAAATTTTACGTAAAAGAAGAGCTGGAAAACTTCCCGGGGACACTACATCTGTCTTAAAAACATGGTGGCAAACTCATTCCAAGTGGCCATATCCTACCGTAAGCATAATAACAGAACACCACGGCTGCTATGAGCTCAAAACATTTAAGAAGCTGTATTTTCGTTTACTAGTACCAATGTTCTAAGAACCACCCCTGTCTAGTTGGTTGGAACGGAAAAACCAAGGAATTCTTTTAGTTAAGAATTGATTCAACCCTGACATATATCATGCATATCCTTGACATTTTAGAACCAAATTTAACCTCCGTTTGAAAATTTTTGTACTGTGAATAACAGTTCTGTTGTACTGTGCTTTTCAGGAGGAAGATAAAGCAAAACTGGTGCAGGAAACTGGATTACAACTAAAACAGATCAACAATTGGTTCATTAATCAAAGGAAAAGGAATTGGCACAGTAATCCTTCATCATCAACTTCTCACAAAAGCAAACGCAAGAGGTAGATTTCAACCCATGTTCTGCCTAATCAAATACTTGTATGAGCCATTCACAAACTTAATTTTGAGATTAAATAGTAGTGCAGGTGACAAAGCAACCAACGAACGCTTTATGTGAACGGAAAGTTCAGATGGAAGAAACACGTTCATCCTTCATGTTCATATACCATGCTCAGTTCCTACATCCATCATGGCTGGGAAGCATAATGGGACTTTTAGTTACTTTAGTGTTTGTAATGGTAGTAAATTGTTGTCAAGGAGAGCACGAAGAACTGAGACTGACAAGGGGAATTGCTTTGCACTGCTGAAAACATGCGAAAAATATAATGGTGTACAAATCGTGGGGTTCAGTGAGAATCCCACAATTTGCAAGAGTTTTGTTTTGTTTATGTCGCGTATTATTGCCCAGCTGAACTCTTTCTTTCAGTATTGTGTATGAATTGACTATTTCTGTAGTCTGCCACACAAGTTTCCCAAACACAGTTGAATGCTCGTTTCTTGCTCACGTTGCCTCGTGAAAATGGTAAACACAATTGGGTTTCCGGGGGTGGGGGATGGATGAATCCATCGTATGAGATTCATTTTGATCTTCTGCACTCTAGATTTCAGCTTTTATGCAGTTTGTTTCATAACTTTTGCTACGATTACATTACAACAACATGGCTACCTCAAGAAGGGGGGATATTATTGGAGCAAAGACTTTATTATCCATTAGAAAGAAAATACAAACGTTTTACTTTCTGAGCATAACCTGGAAGCAGCTAAAAATAACATATTAGGGGCGATGTTCTGGTTTACCAAAAATGAAGGCAAGTGATAACCTTGGCAAGTTGAAACTGCAAAGTGAATTATGTTATAAGTGATTATTTGTCTGTGGAAGTGGCTGTTGAAATTGTCCTTTTAGTGGGAGCTTAGCTGCCATGGACCGTAATTCATTTGCAATCTCAGTGAAACACGGCCTTTCAGATGGTTCAGACGACCAACACCTCTCCATGAGTGATCTCCAATCCAGGCTGCATGAATCCGGCACTGGAGGACGCAACGTGTTGCGCACAATACCCCCTATCATGATAAAGGAAGCATAAGATGGCTAAAATCTCCTAACAAAATTTAAGGCAAGAAACAATGATTGAAAGACGTATACAACACGAGATCTCAAGAAATGACTAAATCTGTTCACACTATCAATGACCCTGCCAGATCTGGTGTATCATAAGTGATTTGCTTGATATACTGATTACGGATTGGATCAAAAACAATTCTTGAATGAGGCCAAGAAGAATTGAAAAGGACATTACCGATGATGGCTCCATAGTGTAAGTCTGCATATGGTTCCTCCCCAGTAAGAAGTTCCCACATCACCATTCCAAATGAGAACACATCAACCTACAGATCAAAACATCTCAGAAAGAACCGAGATTTTTCCCATTTAAATTCTTGGGAAACCATATTAAACTGATCATTGTATAGAATCAGCTAATAGTTATTTTCTTCCTCCGAAAGGGGAGTGCTGTGCCTGAGTGATCGTTTGGAATGAGAGAATGTCGTAAATTAAACCTTTTCAGAGACAAGGCTACTACTTCCATTTAGAAGCTCTGGTGCCATCCATGGAAGTGTTCCCCTCACACCGCCCGAAATTAGTGTATGGCATTTTGCTTTGGACAGCCCCAAATCACCAACCTATAAATGGTTAAGATATATGAGAACAATTAATGCAATTATAACACAATGTAACCATAAAACATGCTTACAAAGACATCACAGAAGCAAATCTGAACTATTACCCATTAAATAGAAATCATGAACTGCCAAAAAAACTCACTACTTACTACGCTTCATACCATTAACACAGTATGTGAAAACTTGGCATGTTTTATTCTTTCATGTATATACCCCTCCTGGCCAAAGAAAAAATGAAAAACAAGAATCCCCCTTCGAAATTGAAGTGTGCAATAGATGCATGGCACAAAATACAACCTAATACAGAAATATATTTAGCCCCTGTTTGGTGGCCTTTAATTTAAAAAAACTATGTTTTGAATGGTATTTTTTGGAGAATGTGTGGTTAAAAAGTAAGGAAAAATTTTGGGTTTACATGTAGATTATTTTATTGTGTAAATATATAGTTGAAAATGAGTATGAGAAATAAATTAAGTTAAAAGTAAAAGGGAATCAAACAGGGGCTAAGTAATCAAATGCTAGTTTGATCCATTGGTCTTGTCAAGAACCTAAAAGTGGCTTCTTCAATTCTTCCTTGATCTAAATTCCTGGTAATTCAAATTATTTGCCTAATGCCTTTAAGAAAACCATTTCAAAAATTCTTAAATACAAAACCCAAGAATGTTTAGATTTATCTATAAGCCTGACTTGCTCATTTTTCATTACATTAAATCCAATGGTTCAATATAACACTAACAATGTTACATTTTAATTTGTCTTTCACTAAGTTGTCTTAATCCTCACTTAGTACGTTATTGAGCAAAGCACTATTAACAAGAAGTTGTCCTCTTGTGCCAATATTGCTTGAATTCCAGCAGCCAATCTCTCTCTCCCACATCCTCCTCTCTTTGCTGCTAAACCTAATGCTTGAACAAAGTGTCTCCATCTCTCTTTCTCTCTCCACTTTCTTCTTGCGTGCAACAAAGTATCATCAAAAACATCTTGGGATCTGCCAGCTTGCGAGCCAAGAAGCAATAAAGAATCAGAAACTACATTTTTCTATGCTTGTTCATAGTGACATGGATGAAAACCATCCAGTGAGGACAAATGTGTTACAAACTTGAAAGGTTGGAAAAATAAATGTTGGAGACCAACTTCAGACAACACCAATAGGTTGGGCACCTCTGTTGCAATTTTCCTTATTAAAAACCATGTACTATGATCTTTTATATGAAACCTTGTCTGCATTGTCCAGTTTACTATCCCATTTTTTGGGCATACCTCAGAACTAGACTTCTCAGTTACATCCTATTTATATCCATCAATCCATGGTTACTCCGGAAAGTAGGACGAGAATGAAGATTTACTGAATAATATACCAACCAACTTCCTGTCTAAGACATCATCAAATAATTGAAAAAAAAAATATTAGTAATCATTGATACACATGACGAATTATGAATCATGATTTTGCTTCTGACACTATCATCTTTTGTAAATGGTATGATGCAACGTCAGAATATTTACTCTATGAACAAATTGGTTATCGAAATGTAACAACACGAAACTTACAGGTATACCATGGCAAAATTATCAATGTTGATGCACCAACATTTTGAGAAATCGTGGAATGCTATCCATTTTCTTGTACATCTCAATTAAATGTTGTCTATGCAAAAAAACTACTGTCCAAGTTCGAATGTCCATGATCAAAGTTTCAGACATGCTTTTGTGAAAAAAATACCAGCTGGGAAAATGCAAAAATAAGACAGCTTAATCTACTGCAATGCCGACTTTGGTTGGATGTAAGTTATTGTCTTGCGTCGCATATATGCACAGCTTCCACATGCACATTCTTCTAATTGTGTGGATGATTGTTTCGAAGACATTCAACATTCCCATAAAAATAATAGGATGGCCGAAATGAAGAGGATGTGTACAGGTACACTAGACAGCAGTATCCCCGAACTCCCTGGTACCCCTCGTGTAGCCATAACATCAGCATATTAATGTTTTAAAAAAAATGAGATTCACCATACCAGAAGATCAGGTCAATTAATTTCTAAAAATAGCTTGCAACATTTCACATGTCATCCAGTCTACCTCGTAATTCAGAGAGTTAGATTCTCACATGTGCAACTGGTACATTCTCCCAACCATATTAAGCAAGAATTTGTCCCTCCAAATGAGTTAGAGAAGTTGTGGCAACAAGCTAAGTTTTATGAAGTCGTGGTTCCCCTATGCATAGAATCCATTGTAGATTTTTTCCTTTTTGGTGCTATGTAAGAGCTCTTTAACAGAAATTTGTACTGCCTGTATCATTATTTAGTTATTATTAATTTTTTAGTGTCTGTGTAGTGGAAGGGGAGGATCAGCAGCTTAATCAACTTGAATAATTCTACTTATACATAAAAAAATGTACATAAGGATGTACACCCTCCTCACATGGGGGTGTGACCCACTTGTAGAAAATATTTTTTTATTCGAGCAGATCCCACCCCCATGTGAGGGGGGTGTACACCCTAGCAAAGCCGAATCAACTTAGGAAAAAGATACTATGACAAAAAGGCAAGATTGCAGTAAAACTTATGAAGGATCTAATACCTATGGGATCATGATATAAAGAGCATCTTGGGATGAAAGATAAAGAAAACTAGAAAAACTCTAGTCTTTCTTTGTACTGTTGAGAAAGCAAGTTGCCAAGATTCAGTTAGTTCTTGCAGTTTTTTTTTTTCATGGTCATTTTTGTTTTAGAAGTCTATTATTTTATAAATGTTGATAAAGGCTTATATCTAAGTGGTAGATCTTGCTAAGGACTCGTCTAATATGTATTTTTGACGATGCTTGATGCATCATACAGAAAATTAGAATTCATATTCCAAGTGGTAACCACAAAACATCCAAATGTAACAACTTAACAATGAGCACTAGATTCAGATTCAAATATCTTCAGTATCTAACAATAGCATGTTAAATTAGTCAAATCAGCAAAAAAGGCAACTGTTGTGTGCAGTTATAGATTAATATCATGGAGAGAGAAGAGAGAGAGAGAGAGATTAGATTGAAAACCTGTAAGCATGTCACCTGTGTACATTACTCCAAATGAAACTGAATAAAATTGCATGGAGTCACTAACCTTGCAAATTGGCCGATGTGGATCACGGAGATTAACTAATAGATTATCACTTTTTAAGTCAAAATGCACTAGATTCCTCCCATGCAAGTACTCCATTCCAAAAGCAACATCCATCACAATCATTAGCCTCTTGCGCTTATCAAGAATCCTGATAACATTATTTGTGTGTTTAAAAAAGGTTATACCTAAATTTCATGTTAAGGTTCAAATGATAAGACTCAAATTTCATCACCAAAAGGGAAGAAATATAATAGACAAAATTAATCCACAAGATCATGTTTTGTACATGGAATTGTCCAGTACAAGACACAAGATTTAGCTTCTTTTTCTGATTTAGTAATGTCCACTACTCTATCATCTAACTTACCAAATAAACAACAAATGTTTACATTAGAAGGTTCAAACCAGACAGAAATGTGAATACCTCTCAGTCTTCTGCAAAGCATTTCTCAACGAACCATTAACCATATACTCAGTAACAGTCGCAACTGAAGCACCGGGACCATCCAACACGACACCATAAAAAGCAACCACATTGGGATGGTGCAAGTCAGCAAGCTTGATAGCTTCATTCCAGAAATCATCTATCTGATTATTTATATGAAAGGCAGTATATTGAAAATATAAGCGAAGTACAAAAGCAATTTATCATTTGAATTTCAAGATTTTCAATGGTGCAATTTGTAGGGACTGACCATGCGTTCTTGTTCAGAAGGTTTCCCAACAAACAATCTATCATTGACTCGTTTAATTGCCACATCAGTGCCTCTCCACTTTCCATGATAAACAGTACCAAAGGTACCCGAACCCAGTTCACGTAGCTCTTCCAGGTCACTATCCTTAATTATCTGAGTGCAATGAAGAAAAGAAAAGAAAACTAGATAAGATAAACGGGTGACAGAAAGAGACAGACGAGATGAGATTGCTAGGATAATAAAGGATTGCAAAGAGCAAATCACAAACCTGTAATCGACCAATGCTATCTGATACAGGAGACCCAAGACTGATCTTCTCTGACAAATNTCCCACGCACAGATCTATCCAAAAATTTTGGGTTTCATGTATGAATAATTCTACTTGTACATAAAAAAATATACATATTAAGGGGGTGTACACCCCGATGTACATGGTGATATACCCCTAGCAAAGCCGAATCAACTTGGGAAAAAGATACTATGACAAAAAGGCAAGATTGCAGTAAAACTTATGAAGGATCTAATACCTATGGGATCATGATATAAAGAGCATCTTGGGATGAAAGATAAAGAAAACTAGAAAAACTCTAGTCTTTCTTTGTACTGTTGAGAAAGCAAGTTGCCAAGATTCAGTTAGTTCTTGCAGTTTTTTTTTTTCATGGTCATTTTTGTTTTAGAAGTCTATTATTTTATAAATGTTGATAAAGGCTTATATCTAAGTGGTAGATCTTGCTAAGGACTCGTCTAATATGTATTTTTGACGATGCTTGATGCATCATACAGAAAATTAGAATTCATATTCCAAGTGGTAACCACAAAACATCCAAATGTAACAACTTAACAATGAGCACTAGATTCAGATTCAAATATCTTCAGTATCTAACAATAGCATGTTAAATTAGTCAAATCAGCAAAAAAGGCAACTGTTGTGTGCAGTTATAGATTAATATCATGGAGAGAGAAGAGAGAGAGAGAGAGAGATTAGATTGAAAACCTGTAAGCATGTCACCTGTGTACATTACTCCAAATGAAACTCAATAAAATTGCATGGAGTCACTAACCTTGCAAATTGGCCGATGTGGATCACGGAGATTAACTAATAGATTATCACTTTTTAAGTCAAAATGCACTAGATTCCTCCCATGCAAGTACTCCATTCCAAAAGCAACATCCATCACAATCATTAGCCTCTTGCGCTT
Organism: Fraxinus ornus; assembly: GCA_903798235.1. Taxonomy (NCBI): domain Eukaryota; kingdom Viridiplantae; phylum Streptophyta; class Magnoliopsida; order Lamiales; family Oleaceae; genus Fraxinus; species Fraxinus ornus. The sequence goes on from CAIGRF010214463.1 coordinate 46,991, forward strand.
ATCAAGAATCCTGATAACATTATTTGTGTGTTTAAAAAAGGTTATACCTAAATTTCATGTTAAGGTTCAAATGATAACTCAAATTTCATCACCAAAAGGGAAGAAATATAATAGGCAAAATTAATCCACAAGATCATGTTTTGTACATGGAATTGTCCAGTACAAGACACAAGATTTAGCTTCTTTTTCTGATTTAGTAATGTCCACTACTCTATCATCTAACTTACCAAATAAACAACAAATGTTTACATTAGAAGGTTCAAACCAGACAGAAATGTGAATACCTCTCAGTCTTCTGCAAAGCATTTCTCAACGAACCATTAACCATATACTCAGTAACAGTCGCAACTGAAGCACCGGGACCATCCAACACGACACCATAAAAAGCAACCACATTGGGATGGTGCAAGTCAGCAAGCTTGATAGCTTCATTCCAGAAATCATCTATCTGATTATTTATATGAAAGGCAGTATATTGAAAATATAAGCGAAGTACAAAAGCAATTTATCATTTGAATTTCAAGATTTTCAATGGTGCAATTTGTAGGGACTGACCATGCGTTCTTGTTCAGAAGGTTTCCCAACAAACAATCTATCATTGACTCGTTTAATTGCCACATCAGTGCCTCTCCACTTTCCATGATAAACAGTACCAAAGGTACCCGAACCCAGTTCACGTAGCTCTTCCAGGTCACTATCCTTAATTATCTGAGTGCAATGAAGAAAAGAAAAGAAAACTAGATAAGATAAACGGGTGACAGAAAGAGACAGACGAGATGAGATTGCTAGGATAATAAAGGATTGCAAAGAGCAAATCACAAACCTGTAATCGACCAATGCTATCTGATACAGGAGACCCAAGACTGATCTTCTCTGACAAATTAGTATTTATATCCTGAAAAATTAATGGCTAAACAAATACCATACCGTTTTAATGCAAAAATACTTATACGAGAAAGAGGAGAGTCAAATACAAACCTCAATGATATCTTTCAGCTGCACTTCTGTGCTAGAGCTTCGAACTTCATTCTTTTCCTGAGTAGATGCGAACTGAATCCCGGCATGTACTAATAGATCAGGGTTAGAAGGCGGAAACCAATGAAGAACAGAAGCAGCTACACCCTCGCCTACATCTTGATGTTCTTGCTTGCTCATTTCATCTGTTGATTCTTGTTGATTAAGAAAAATGCTAATGAGTAACCACACAGTAAGGTGACTACAGGAAAATGAAACTTAGAGAAAATGGTTCCTTGCCTTTATTGGAGATAACGTGCTCCAAATACAAATCCTTGTTCAATTTGCCAGCAGGCTGAAATGGTGCATCGTGGTTTGAGTTATCTGGCACATCTGGAGAAGCAGCCAATGGCCTGTTTCCTCCTTGCTTTCCAGCTTCTACATCACCAGAAATCCTAGGCTGAGACCAAGTGGCAGTATCCTCCTTCCATTCACCAATAGGTGGAGTCCTTTCAGTTGCAGGATCAGACTCAACACCAGAATACACAGACTTGCCAGAAGAAATCTCACAAAGAGCCAAATGATTAATCCCAAGATTTGAATGAGGGTACAAATTGGGATTACCTAAAACGGGTGGTCCTGTTGATTCATAGGATTCTACTGATGGAAAATTATGTGTGTTAGGAAGTCCCCTCCTAGCAACCTGTTGGGGTCTATTTTCTAGCACATCTTCCTTTCTAAAAGGGTGTCTCAAGAGACTTTCCAAACTCCCATCAATTTGTCTTAGATGGTTAAGGGTAGTGGAAGTAGAATCTTCTTTAGTAATTGATCCAGGAAATTTAACAGAGTAATCATGTAAAGGCATGCCTCCAACAGGGGAAAGATCATCGTTAACTTGTTTGTTCATAGTGGTATCGTGTATAACCTGGTGTTGAGGAGAAATGACTACTTGTTGTACAGCATTATCTTGGGACATTTGAGGAATATTAGCCGCAAATACACCATATGGAGATCGTATGCCAGTGGTCACCATCATTCCCTGTGGAATTGATACATTGGAGTTTCCAGAATTCTCTACCTTCTGAAGAACAATTCTATCATTTCCATAGTGTCCATCAACATTCTGGGAGAATCCAATTCCCTCTGCTTGAAATTTCCCAGTTTCATGATCCGCACAACCCATACCTCTCGGTTGAGTCCCGACTACCAGTTGTTCAATATTCATCGGTCGTCCTCGATGATCCAATCGGAGGCTTTTATAAATCGATCTCGAGTCAGACGAGGTGGTTGGAGAGCCTTCTTTTCTGTTCTGAGCCACTGTATCTGAATGAGCATGTGGCAATGCTTTTTGACACATATAGCAGTCTTTAAGTCCGGGAAGTTTTCCAGAAACCAGAAATGGTTGGGAAGGCAACCCGCCTTCCACTAAGGCTACCTTCTCAGAGTGAGGAACTTGTTGCCACCCGTACACTTCTCCTGGCAGTGCTGTTGGGACCTGAGCATTAAGTGCATTATACCCTTGTTGAGTAAGAAGTTGGACCAGTCCTTGCGCACTTTCTGTAGGATAATTCTCCAAATGAACTTGTTGGGGCTGAACTAGAGGACTACCTGAGTTTGGTTTCATACTGACCAAAGAAGGATTAGTAGTCACTTGTACCGCAGTTAGAAACTGCTCAGGCAAAGCTCCGGCAGGGATATGTTGTTGGGTGAGCACGGGCTCAACTGCCCCGAAAATCTGAGCTGGAAACCCCATCTGAGAAGGAAGTTGTGGATAACCAGCATGGTTTAAAGCCTCTTGGCAAGCATCCACGTAAGTCTCTGCATAAGGTGAAGATGTGGGACAAGGCACTCCGAGCTGCTGCAAATCATATGCTACCTGTGGCTGTAGATCAATAAGAGGTACAGATGGAGCAGCAGAAGTATCCACGTGTACCGAAGGACTAATATCAACACACGCCGTTCTTGGAGACGTTTCACGAGAGACAGTATAATTTCCGCCAACCAATAACCCACTTGTAGATAATGAACATGTAACCTCCCCGTGAACATGACCCAAGTTATCGGAACCCTCGGTACCACCTATATCAGAATTCTGGGTCGAACCAGCACTATCAATGCTCTCCTTCCTTGCAATGCGACTATTGACGCCACCACTACTACTAAATCCATCAATAATCCCATTCACGGCCTCAACGTAGCTTTGACCACCATCATGCAAATCCCCAATATGCACTATACCGGAAGACTCGACCTCGGAAGGTAAAAACAAAAACAACCTCAATTTAGCTGATCCATCCGAAGATCTCTTGACCAACTTCTCATACTCATCCATCATATTCTCAAGATCATCTGGACATGAAACTGAAACGAGTGCATCAAGATCCTCCTCCGGCAACTGGTACTTAATAACCAAATTCTGCCCATTTGTATCTACTTTTCGAACCAATTCACTAAAACTCACATCCCTCTTAACACTAATAATCCTCGTCTGTCCACCAACATATCTCAATGCCCCATCATTTGGCCTCGGCAATATTTTCCCTCCATAGCTACACAAAAACTTAACTTTTCGCCCCGACACTATCTCTTCGCTGCCCTCATCACTAGCCTGATCAGAACTGCCACCACTGGGCATTCGAAAAGGCGGACTATAAACATACCCACTAGTCGAATTAATCCCAGCACCACCCAGTTGGGGTGGCGCAGCATGGGAGACCCATCCAGTCACCCCGGGAACGGCTCGCACAGGTATAAATCCAGTTTCAGAAACTGCAGCCGTATAATAGACCACGGGCGCAGACTCCGGGCTACTGCCGACATCACAAAACCCGTCAATGGGTCTTCCGGACGAGGTACCTGGTACAATGCGCGGAACGTCGGGCACTGTTCTAGGTATATTTAACGGTCGCAATTCTTTGAGCATTGAGTTCTGATCAAAAGCCATAATTCAACGTATATTTCTTCTTTTCTCCAAAATCAATAGATAACGAAGAGGGATCTCTCTATTAAATCTCCCGAGCCTGAATTTTCCCACATTCAGCTGAAACAATAGAGAGTAGCAAAGAATCGTTCGTAAATCATTAAGATATTAAACAGAAATTTAAGATGAATCAATCGGGCTATAAATAAATTAAATTAACAAACGAAAGAAAGAAAGAAAGAATGTACCAGATTTCAACGACGACCTTCACGAAATAAAGAAAAAGAATTGAGAGAGCGAGAGAGGTGAAAAGGCAGAAACTTTCGAGTCGGTATGCTTATCCGAGCCTCCATACATGCGTCATTTCTATTTTCTATATATGAATGTGTTCGTAGCATGAGATCTTCATGCGAAAATTTTGCCTCGTAGAGAGAATGGAGTGTCACCATCCATTTGTACAGTTGGAATAAGGTTAAATTACAGAAATGATCCCCAGTCTTTAATCTTGTCCTTAATAATTTTGTAAAATTTCTATCCTCAACCTTTGAATTATTATTGAGGTTAGTCCTAACTCCTAAAGGACAATTTTATGTTTCTCTTACGTTAATTAAAAAATGAAAAAATAAAGAAAATATTAGACTATTAATATACAAAGATTTGACGATTTTGAGCTATTGACTTCTAATCTTTTCAATTAGGCTTTTAATATCGCTAGTTAGTTATTCTAATAACTTTTACAAGTCATATATAACATGTTTTAGCATAATAATCGCTTTTCCAATAAAGCTAATGAAAGAAAATTGAAACAGTGGCGGGTTGGGGGCAATGGGGGATGAGCTTCTCGAAGAAGAATGAAGGGTGAGAGAGATCGAATATAAATGAGAGAATTCTGCTTGGTGTAAGTGACGGGTTGGGGGGTGAGCTTCTCGAAGAAGAATGAAGGGTGAGAGAGATCGAATATAAAAGAGATAATTATGCTTGGTGTACAGGGACCAGTTTCACAGGTCCATGTTGAATCTATTTCTGACTTGGGACTTGGCTGAAGCTGTGGAAGTTACTGAATCTGTTTTCTTTGTATCGTAAGATCCACCCTCAAAAGGGGCATGTATGTCGAGAATGCCTATCTTGAAGATATTCATTTTGAACAATACAAAATCGAGGGGTTTTGTTAAAACATCTGTTAGCTGATGTTGGGAAGGAACATGGATGATCTTAACCAAACCAACATGTAGTTTTTCTCGAACAAAATGACAATCTATTTGAATATGCTTGGTTCTTTCATGTTGAACAAGATTAGTAGCAATGGAAAGTGCTGACTTGTTGTCAGCATACAGGAGCGCAGGTTGATCATGATGGACACCTAAGTCCTATAGAAGGTAGACCAGCCATTGGACCTCACAGGTTGTGGAAGTAAGTGCCTTGTACTCAGCTTCAACAGAAGACCTGCTGACTGTAGCTCGTTTTTTGGATTTTTACGAAATTAAGGATTCAACATAGAAAATGACAAAGCTAGTGATGCTGCGCCTAGTGTCAATGCAGCCCACCCAATCACCGTTACTGTAAGCTTTGAGATGCAGGTCCGAATTACTGAGAAAGAATAGCCTTAATGTATTTGAGAACCCTGAAAGTTGCATCCAAATATGCCTGAGTAGGTTTAGACATAAATTGACTAAGGACTTGGACTGAATATGACAAGTTAGGTCTAGTGATTTTAAGGTAGATCAATATGCCAATGAGTCTTTGGTAAACTAAGGGGTTAGGAAGTTGCAGTCTTCAAAACTTAGCTTGAGGGTAGAATCCATTGGGAATGCCACAGGTTTGCAGCTAAGCCAGAGTCTTCCAATATATCTAGATCATATTTTCTTTGACAAAGGCTTATTTCCTCTCATGATCTAGTAATTTCCAGTCCAAGAATATACTTTAACTCACCTAAGTACTTAATTGTTAAGTGATTTTCCAAAAATTTCTTGAGAACTTGAATTTAATTGAGATTGCTACTTGCAAGTAAGATATCATCAACATAAACCAAGAGCACCATGAATGAATCATTAGTAGTGCACAGGAATAAGGAAGAACCTAACTTGGCTTGTTGATATCCATATGAAATGAGGCTGGTAGTGAGCTTTGCAAACCATTGTCTAGATGTTTGTTTACGATGTGTACCGCTGTAAGCATGCAATCACTCCAAAAGATGAGATGAACATTAGATTGGAAAAGAAGTGCTCTAGCTACTTGTAGTATATAGTAGTGCTTTCTTTCTATTATTCCATTTTGTTGGGGGTGACCACACAGCTTTCCTGATGGAGGATCCCATGAGATTGATAAAAATCTATAATGAAGAATTCAACACCATTGTTTGATCTAATAGATTTTATTCTAGTATTGAAGTGAGTAATGACCATTTGGTAGAAGTTTTTGATATGGTCACCAGTTTCAAATTTGGATTGCATCATGAAAACCCATGTAATCATCAACCAAAGTAAGAAAAAATCTGTAACCATTGAAAGAATGCACACTAAATGGACCCCAAATGTCACAATGGACTAAATCAAAAATCTTATTTGATATTGATTCATTGATGGGAAAAGGTAATTTCTTTTGTTTTGCTAGAGGACAAACTTTGCATATATGTAAATTGTTACAAGGTATTTGAGAAGTAATCTGTGGGATCTTGGACATTCTTGCATTGGATATATGCCCAAGCCTATGATTCCATAGGTCATAGTTGGAATGTTGATAGGCATGTGTTGCTTGACTGGTGATAGATTGGGGCATAGATTGATCATGACTAATCAGTAGGTGATATAAGCCCCCTCTTTCCTTAGAAAACCAATCATCTTCAAGCTGGATAGATCCTATATGAAACAATGAGGGGAAAAAAATAGTGCACACATGTTAGAAGACTTTGTTAATTTGGAAACTAAAATAAGGTTGAATGAAAAAGAAGGTACGCATAGAACATTGTCAAGAGTTAGATTTTAGAAATTTAGACTTTGTCAATGTGACTGACTGGTACAGAGAAGCCATTTGGTAAGTGAACATTGCTACATGTGGTTAAATTAATGGAAATAAAAAGGTTTGGTAAACAAATCATGTGATCTATTGCACCTGTATCAATTATCCAAGAAATATTTCTTAGTTTGAAAGAGTTATTACAAAAAGATATACCTGTGGTGATAGTGGCTGATGTGGGGTTATGTGTTCTTGGAGATAGTCTTTGCTGAGTTTTGGTAAATGGTATGAATTGCTGGTAAACATCTTAATTGAATAGATTACTTGGTACCCCCATCATCTACAGGTTGACCTATTGCTACAACATGGGTAGTAGGAGTATCAACTAACATTCTTGATCATCTAGGACCTTTCCAGCCTGGGAGATAGCATATGAGTTGAAAACACTTACCTGCAGTGTGATTAAGATAACCATAATGAGTACATTTAGGCTTCTTTTTATCCTTCCAAGGTGGGGGTTTAATAAGTGTTTTGGGAGGTTGTCTTAAAATTGATTCTAGAAGTAAGTGAGCATGTAGATCTCGATGTCTTTCTTCTTGAAGGAGAAGAGCATATACTCGAGCTAATGATGGAAGTGGACAAGTTAGTAGCAACTAGTTTCTTAATGATGAATAGGATTCATTTAGCCCAATGAGAAACTTCATAACAACATCTGATTGTTGTGTATTAGATATGTCGCATAGTATATCACAGGTACACCTGGAAAGCATTCCACAACTACATTTTGGGAGTGGTCTGTAGCTGATGTACTAGTCCCAAGTTGCCTTTAATGAATTGTAGTATGTGGTTAATAGTTGTGAGCCTTGAGAAATGGAGTTGAAGAATTTCTCCAAGTGATACACTCTAAGACCATCACTACGAATGTATCTAGTTTTGAGTTCATTCCACACTTCACAAGCATATGAAATATACAACAAACTTTGATGAATTTATTTGTTGATTGAATTTAATAACCAAGTTAGCAGGTACCCAACAATTGTATATAACACCACTTGGTGGACTTAGAGCTGGTAGAAAACTATCAATGAAGGTTGACTTATTCTTTACACTTAGTGCCACAAAGATTGAACGGCTCCAACAAGTGTAATTATCTCCATGATTTGTTTTTACTCAATGAAGAAGATGAAATAACAGAATCTCAACTGGAGTTATTGCAAAAAAAAAAAAAAAAANAAAAAAAAAAACTCTAATACCATGTTAAATTTCTGAATTGAGACCTACAATTTGAGCTTAGGAGTGATAAAAGAAAATAGAGAAGAAGAATTCTCATTATTATTTTAGATTGAATGAAATGTGCTTACATTTATAGACAGATTACAATAGCATTGCAAATAGTTTTAACTAACTGTATATAACTAATTTCTTTCCAACTAAAAAGTTATAATCGAACATAACTACTACTTGATTATTATAGGAGCAGATGACTTGGTTATTGACTTGGCTGGAGCTGTTGAATCTGTTTCTGACTTAGGACTTAGCTGAAGCTGTGGAAGTTGCTGAATCTGTTTTCTCTGTATCGTAAGACTATCTTCATATTCCGATCATTATTTATTGGAGATTTGGAATATTACTTAAAACGAAGTTTTTGGAAATCTGAACAAAGCAATTGCTGGGCTCAGAAATGTACGGCTTGTCTTTGAAATATGGAAAACATGGAAGGCAAGAGAACATGCACTTGAGGTGATAATGGACGATCCTGATCAATCATATGGGAAGCTTTCAATGTTCATGAATGAGCTTATGGAACAGAATCCTGGGTCTAAAACTAGCATTGAAGTCAACACAAGTGGCAACTTCAGATATGCTTTCATGGCTTTAAGGGCATGCATACAAGGATGGACGAATGTCATGGAATGTATGTCGTCTGCATTGTTTAATCCCCTTGCAACTTATTTTGAATTCTTATCAGATTTCGAAATAGGAACATGGTTACCATCATCATGGTGCCTACTTCATCTTTTCGCCTCAGCTCCTCCATCAGACAGTCGTACTTGGTTTCCATGTACTTCTCGACCCGCTGAATATCCAACTTCATATCATACTATAGATCTAGAATTTGAGTCTGTTTTATTTGAATGCCCAGCACATGGCATTGTAAATCCTCCAAAATCTTGAGGACTTAAAGCTGCAATTAACAACAAACATGTTGGTGATGTTATTTGATAAACATAAACATATATGGGAAATTACTAAATAAAAACCCTGACTATATTCAAACCATCTTTGTTCTCATTTTCATTTTTTGTGAATGCCATGTACTCAAACACTAACAACTTGTCACTCTTTTGATATGTTGGCTATCAACAATTTGAAGCAATGGAAGAAAGGACCCTTGGATGTGCTAGGTTTATTTTTTTTCCTTTTTGATTTTGAACATGAACATTCACGACATCAGGAGCACGACGGTAGGTAGCAATGGGTTTAAATGCTAGTTCCTTGATGCATAGCCCAATGAAATAACATGCTCGCATTTCCTCTTCGCTAGGTTGGATTGCCAGTACCTCAACCTAATAAAATTAAAGAGGAAAAATAATGTCTTAATACGAATTAGATGAAGTTAACATAAAAATGGACCAAACAAATAGAATATGTGTGGAATGTGCATTTGAAAGCTTTTAAGTATACCTTATCCAGATTGTATAGCATCTTCTCTAGTTCTGTAGCTGAAACAAGTGATTCATCCGTTGATCAATTTAAAATGAGGGGGAAGTATGAGCTACTATGTTACATACTGCACCAGATAAGAGGGGTATCGACTCTTATATCCAAATTTGAAAAACTAGAGAGAAGCTATAGAGTCTATATAATATTATAGCTTTCGAATCCCATTCATTATGTTTAAGCTTCTCTACTGCATTCTTCATGTGGTAGTATGTGTTTTGATACAACTCTTTGCCCTAAGGGAACATGTCCATATGTGGAGAGTCCATGATCCGCATTAATGCCTCATTTACTATGGTGGGCTGTGGAGTTGTGTACAGGAAGGATGATATAAGGTACAATACACATAATTTCACAACACCATTGTCTGGCCTGTTCTCGGGGAAGATTTTGAAATTTCTGTTCCACATTCTTTCTGTACACACTCTTTATGTCGCTGAAGTATTTCTTCTTTAGCCCGCATTCACCAATTTTAAACATATTTGTGGTATCTTCTTAGGTACATCTCAATCCAGTCACCATACAGAATTCTTGAATAGAAAATCTAAGTAGATTGCCGGAAACCTTGAACCACATTTCATTGTCATTGGATTGCATTATTTGTTTGGCATTGTATCCAAATTATACTTCATTTGTAGGAAGTGTCCGAACATGTTCTTGAAAAAATCTCCCGAGATTCGGTCATATTGTTTTTCAGATTTGAAATAACGTCATCTTTGAAGAACACGTTTATATTAGTGCCTACTCTCTTTTGTGGTTCTACGAAATATACGGAGTCCTGCAAAATTAACAAAGAATAACATGTGACATTAGTTTGTTTGAAAACATACGTGTGAATTCCTAAAAAATCGAACTTATAAACATTTTGAATTACACGTTCATATAAATATATTTCGTATTAAACATCATATGCGGTAAAGTCGTGTCATATGGACATTGAAAATATTATGCAATTGACTGAAATACACTATTTACCACCGTTCGCATACAGAAACATGTGCATCATAAAGCATTAATATGAAGCAAAAACAAAAATCCATACAATTCAATGATAAAATTTTATGAAAAAAACGTAATATAGGAATCAAAATTTCCTGAAACTTATTTATACATTGGACTTGTATTGCACATGCACTACATGACCGAAATAAATCTTAAATAACTATTAAAACATAATATATGAGACACATTATGACAGCCTAACACTCAATTTCTATGTTAGTTCATTATGTAATGAGACTTCCTTTTCCTTATGTCTACTTCATTCTATGTTCATATAAAACTGAGGAATTTCATTATTCTAAATGAACATCATAAGCAATAATGTATGTACAATAAATGATCATGTCCCAGGCATCAATCATAATCATATTCAGGTGTTCAATTACACATTAAATCAAGAATACAGATTTAAACAATCACAACCCCCTATCTATTCACTTGAATGAAACAATGTAAAAATTGATAATCATAAAAAATTGCTATCATAACCAGTATAAGGATCCAAAATCTTGATTTGTCAAGACATCGACAAAAAATATATGTGGTTTGTGTGGGGCTCCAATTTTTTTCTTTCTGTTGCTTGGATTTGCGGGTGCATCTTCAATGTGCCACTTACCCTTGTCCTTCTTGTGGATAATCTTCCCCAAACTTTGGGAGTTGGTGTTCATGACCCTTGTAGCAGATAGACAACTGGCGGAATTTTTCGAATGTGAAGATATGTAAATAGAACGGGGTAATGCGACGAGTAGGGTTGTTAACCATTTTTTTCTTGGGTTCGATAATCTCACAGAGCTTGGAGTATTCGCCTGGTTGCTGTGTCTTGATATTACCCATGGACGAACAACATTTCTGGACAGTGATAACTAGAGTCTCTTCGACATTTCTCACAAGCAATATAGATCCCAATGGAAATGTGTTTGCATTAGCAGCCATGGTATACATTTACAAGAAGATTTGAAATTTTCTACACATACTAGGGTTTTATAATTGCTTGAATGTTGGCAATAACAACTGAAAATACGAATCAATGGGTTGATTTGTTTGATATTCTGGTGATCACAAATTGCAGATAATGTGTGGAACATCAAGAATGATGATTATGGATTGAGATTTTCTTGTGGATGAATGAAGGGAGTATCAATTGTATTTGTATTATCTGTAATTTGAATTTAATTTTTGAAATTATTGGATTATGATCTTCTTAACTGTAAGTTGTTAGTATAACCTCTTTCTTAGGTATAGGCATACATTTGTAAAATCTGGTAATCTGATGTGTATATATAATCTTGAAATCAGTGGAGTAAGCAAGCATTTTTCTTTTCCCAATTCATCATTGTTTATATGGTTTCAAAGCATCACCATCTTTCCCATTAATCCTCTTTTTTTTTTCCTCCAATAGTCACTATGACCTCTACAAACGAAACATATAGTTCAACCAATACTCTTCATCCAATTGCTCCAGTTCATTCCACAACACTCAACACCAATCAGTTTCATCTCATCACCATCAACATTTCAGCACAAGCCCCTCTTAAACTCACCTCCAACAATAATGTTTCATGGAAACTACATTACATTTGATGAACTTCATGAGAAATTGTTAACTTTTGAAGCATCTCTTCAAGCAAAAACCAAACTTGAAGTGAATTTTTCTTTCACTGCCAATCCAATGAACATGACAAACTACAACTCAAATTCCCAAAATTTCAACAACAATTGGCGCCCATTTTCTTCATCCAATAATGGCAACACAGGTCGGCACTCATCGTCTAATACCAATGTACGAACCCCAACAATGGTGCTCCATCTTGTTGTAATCGGCCTTCACCACGTCCCGATCAAGGTTACTGTCAGATTTGTGGTATTCAGGGACATGCTGTAAAGAATTATTTCTCAATTCAGTCGGTTCCAATTCAACGTCCTAACACAGGATCTGCACCACCAACCAATACTTCACCAACTCATTGGCAGCCCCGAGCTCACTGTGCTACTAATGTTGCCTCCATAGTGGAGCTTCTCATCATGTTACAGTCGACTTGAGCAACTTATCACTTCACATGCCTTATAATGGCTCTATGATGTTATGATTGGCAATGGCACGGGTATTCCCATCACTCACACTGTCCACCTCTATTTTAACCCCCACTACTGAATTTACATTGAATGATGTCCTTTGTGTGCCAAATATGAAAAAAAAAAAATTAATATCTATTTCCCTATTTTGCACCACAAATAATGCATCTGTTGAATTCTTACCCTCTTCTTTTCATGTGAATGATCTTCGCACGGGGGCAATTATCTTCAAAGGCAACACTAAGGAAGGAGTGTATGAATGGCTGACCACCAAACCAGTGTCATCCCCAATTCTTGCCTTCTCAACTGTCAAAACCACATCTTCATGTTGGCGTCAACATCCAGGCCATCCAGCTTCTCCTATTTTAAAACATATTATTTCCAGCTTTAATTTAGGTTCATCATCTCCTATGTCTAAAGATTGGTCGTGTAGTTCATGTCTATGTAATAAAAGTCATAAATTATCCTTCTCAACTTCATCTCTTGTTTCCCAGAAACCTCTTGAAATAATATTTTTTGATGTATGGACATCTCTTATTTTATCTTATGATGAATTCAAATGCTATGTTATTTTTGTTGATCACTTCACCAAATACATATGGTTTTATACTCTAGAAACAAAATTTGCAGTTAAAGATATTTTTATTCGTTTTAAAGCCATTGTAGAAAATTACTTCAAATGCAAAATTCAAGCTCTCTATTTCGACAATGGGGAAGATTATATGGGCCTTAAAGATTACCTTGCTCTCAATGGCATCTCTCATCTAACAACCCCACCTCACACACCTGAACATAATGGATATTCAGAAAGACGACACTATCATATTGTCGAAACTGGCCTCACATTGCTTTCTCAAGCATCCCTTCCATTAAAGTTATAGTCACATGCCTTTTTAACTGTTGTGTATTTAATTAATAAGATACCCACCTCTACTCTTAATCTTTCCTCTCCTTATGAATTAATTTTTAACAACACACCTAACTACTCAAGATTGAAGGTTTTTAGGTGTTTGTGCTATCCTTGGCTACGACCATATTCGTTACATAAACTTGATCCACGTTCCAAATCATGTGTTTTCCTTGGGTATTCATTATCTCAAAGTGCTTACTTGTGTCTTGAACCATCCACCTCAAAAATATTTATTTCTCGTCACGTTCGTTCTGTAGAGTTAGTCTTCTCTTATAACTCTTTTCACAATCATCTGCCTCGTCCTATTTCCACCACTATAGACACTTGGGTCCCTCATCTTCTCACTATATCAGTACATAACACATCAAGGTCGGCTTCTACAATTCCATCTGAAGTGTGCACTCAAAGGCAGCCTCCATTTGAAGTCCCTTCACAACCAGTAGCATCGGACCAACCACCATTATCTCACATACCTGGTCAGACAGCACCACAATCCACATCATCAATCGAAATAATCACAATTCACCACCACCAACAAAATCACAACACATTTCTCGTCGCCCTACTCAACATTCCATGACCACTAGAGCTCAAAATAACATTCGCAAGCCAATACAAAAACTTAACCTTCACACTTCCTTACACTCTTCATCAGACCTTGATTCTATGACTTAGGCCCTTAAAAATCATAACTGGGATCAAGCTATGTCTAAAGAGTGTGATGTTCTTGTTCGTAATAGGACATGGGAGTTAGTTCTCCCTGTTGATGTTTCTAATTTAATTGGTTGTAAATTGATTTTTTGTATTAAAAGACACGCTAATGGTTATATTGACAGGTTTAAAGCTCGATTAGTGGCAAAAGGATTTCACCAATGACTAGGAGTTGATTATCATGAGACATCCAGTCCGGTTGTTAAACCTACTATTGTGAGACTTATTCTTAGTATTGCTGTAAGTAAAGTTTGGTCACTTCGTCAATTGGACATCAACAATGCCTTTATTCAAGGCTAGCTTTCAGAAGATGTTTATATGGCACAACCCCCTGGCTTTATTGACTCCGATCATCCCACATATGTATGTAAACTTCGTAAAGCCATCTATGGCCTCAAACAGGCGCCCCGGGCTTGGTACCATGAACTACGCCATTTTCTAGTTGCATTCGGGTTCAAAAACTCTTACTCTGATACTTCCTTATTTTGTTTTCAACACTGGTCATCATATTATATATCTACGAGTGTACGTAGATGATATTATTCTTACTGGGAACAATGATGATCTTGTCTCTCAGTTTGTTGATTCTCTTGCTCAACAGTTTTCTTTAAAGGATCTTGGTTCTCTCTCTTACTTCCTTAGGGTTGAGGTTGTTCTACATCGCCAAGGAATATTACTCTTCAATGTCGATACATTCTTGATATATTGCATAGAACTCAAATGACAGATGGTAAATCGATCATCACACCATTGCCATCTGGTTCTTCTCCTACTCTAACTTCGGGTTCACCACTTTCTGATCCAACTGAGTATCGTGCAGTTATAGGGAGCCTTCAATACTTTTCACTCACTCGTCCGGATATATCTTTTGCAATCAACAAGTTATCACAATTTATGCATCAACCACCCACTGAGCATTGGATTATTGTTAAGCGTTTATTACAATATTTATGTGGCACTTTGGATTAAGGCCTTCTTATTCATCGTGAGTCTCATTTTTCTCTTCATGCATATTCAAATGCGGACTGGGGTGAAAATAAAGATGATTACTCCTCAACTGGTGCTTATCTTGTTTATCTTGGTAGAAATCTTATTTCTTGGAGCTTAAAGAAACAAACCACGATTGCTCGTTCTTCTACCGAGGCTGAGTATCTGTTAGTCGCTGCTACTGCTACAGAACTTAGTTGGGTCTGTTCTCTTCTCACAGAACTTGGTTTCACTTTGCCTCATTATCCTGTTGTATATTGTGATAATGTTGGTGCAACTCAGCTGTGCTCTAACCCTATCTTTCACTCTAGAATGAAACGTGTGGCTATTGATTATCACTTTATTCGAGAACAAGTTCAATCAGGGGTTCTTCGCGTTGCTCATGTTTCTTCTGCTGATCAGCTTGTAGATGCTCTAACAAAATCGTAATCTCGACCTCAATTTCACTCTTTCAAAGTCAAGATTGGCCTCTCGTCTCGTGGCCCATCTCGAGGGGACATATCAAATGTATTTGTATTATATGTAATTTGAATTTAATTTTTGAAAATATTTGGTTATGATCTTCTTAATTGTAAGTTGTTAGTATAACCTCTTCCTTAGGTATAGGCATACATTTGTAAAGTTTGGTAATCTGATGTGTATATATACTCTAGAAATCAATGAAGTGCAAACATTTTTCTTCTCCCAATTCATCATTGTTTATAGGGAGAGATGAATTTGGGGGAGGATTTTGGCTTGGAATGTGATTAGAATCGTTTTTTGGGATAATTTTACCAAGGTTAAAGGCGTGTTTGTTGCTACCATATATTAAGGGCGTGTTTGATGGGAACATTAAGGGCGGGATTGTTGGATCAAAATCAGCATCATAAATGATAGCTGACTTAGAGGGTGTTTGGCACCCATTTCTTTTTAACATTCCTTTACTAGGGTGTTTATCACCCATTTTTTTAAAATTTACCAAAAATAGGTGCCAAACACATAATTAATTTGTTGTTTTTTAACATTTGAATTTTACTATAAAAAACAGTATTTGTAGGGAAAAAAGTATAATTTAAATTTTTAATTAAAAACAGGTATGTGGCATAATTTCCACAATAGTTTATGTGGAAATTACACATTTCCCTACTTTTGGAGATCCAAGTTCTAAAATCAGATTTCATGTTTTAATGTTCAAAAATCAGATGTNTCTCATCTCCCTCTTTGTCTCTTTGTCTCAATTCTCTCACTGCCTCCTTCTCTTTTCTCCGTCTTCTCACTACATCTTCTCTCCGTCACCACCGGTGCCGACACAACAAACACCGCCGCCTTAACCATAGCAACGAGTGACGGTGTCATCCCTCGTCTTCTCTCTCCTCACCATCTCTCTTCTCTCCGTCACCACCGGAGGTGACACAGCAAACGGTTGGGCTGAGTCAGAGCAGGCACCGATGCAAACCACCTATCTATGACTGTGAACTCATTCACCAACTCAGAATAAACCGGTACCAAATCTGGTTTGAACCCACTCATAATGTTTTTGGAGATTCTCTCAAACCTCATAGCCTCTGCCTGCTGCACAAAATCGTTCATCAGCGTCGGGTTTGCCGACGTGTCATTTGACCCGAATATCTGTTCCCAGATATCTTAAATTGAGTGACCCAGGTTCGAGTCAACATTGTCGTTGCAGTTTGGCGTGAGAGGCGCTGCTGCAGCCGTCGCTGTGGCGTCAGTGCCGTGAATGATGAGGGATCTAAGAAAAAACTGGCTACAATTTGGTGTCGGGGTTTTGTTGGTTGTGTGAGTTTTATTGATTGCGATATGGGAAAAATTTGGGTGAGTTTTGTTGATTATGTGCAGTTGGTGGTGGTGGGGTGCAGCGGGGTTGGTTTCTTCCTCTGTGTGGTGGTGATGTTTGTGGTGGTGTTGACGGTGACGGGGTAGAGGTGGCGGTGTCGTGGTGGCGGGTGGCGGTGGTTAGTGGTTGTGATTCGTTGGTGCGATTGGTGGTGGTTTTGTATATTTTTTTGGTAGATCTAGCGGTGGTGTGGCGTGGTGCTGTGGGTATGGTGTGTTGTGTGCGGTGGTGATGTTTGCGTATGTGGTAGATGTCGTGACGCTGGTGGCCGTGGTGTAAACGTAGATGGAGGTGGTGCGATATTGTTGGTGCTGGAGATTGTGACCTGGACTGTGAGTTGTGACCT
>CAIGRF010214520.1:0-10745 GCA_903798235.1 Fraxinus ornus
AGAAACAAATTTAGAATATTTTCACTTTAGTCCATGAACTATCACTTTCTTCCATTTTGGTCCATTTTTACATATTTCTTCCAAATTACGCCATATCCATAGAATTGCCACCTAAATCAAAATATGAGCATAATAAGTACATTTTGGCACAAAATGAACGTACGAGCGCATAAAATAAGGAGAGAAAAATATGTATTTTACATTCCTATCACGCATAAAATAAGGAGGGAAAAATATGCATTTTACAATCCTATCAGTGCCCTCTTGTAAGAACATGAAGGTGTAGCCACAAATAATACGTCATGTGCTCAACTTCGGGATCCCCATCATCAGTACTTGAAGAATGTGCAAGACACATTTCAAAAGGATCCTTAGAAAGCCCACAAAAGAATCGATCACCACATGATCAACAATATCCACTTGAAGACATAAATCGAATTCTGTAGGATAGTTGATGGCCTTCAAGATATTGAAAGTAACTTGTTCGTCTTGGACCCTTAAGATGAGTTGCTTCTTTTACACGTCAATTAACACTAGGCTCTTGAATATTAACAATACGATCTTGGAACCTTTGATGTTGATGGTTCTAGTTTGCTTTCCTTGGCTACTTCAACATTAGCACTATGCTCTTGAACAAGTCCATCTTCTTCAATAGGTGCTTTACCGAATTGAGTCCTTAGGCGTACTACGGTGATTTTAGGCAATTGCAGCCACTCCTTGTGGTAATAGCTTGTACATTCCATCTTGGATTTAATTCTTTATTTCTAGGCAAATTCCCATGTTACGTTTCGGAGAGAAGTTTAGCTATTTGAACCACTTGATGTTCCAAATTTTTGATAGAGGCATTATTGCGTTCTTGGTATTGCAATTGATGATTTGCTAATTTAACAATGACCTCTTCCCATCCCTATTTCTTCTCTTTTGATCTGGGATTTAATACATTGTCGTTGTTCCCATAAGATAGATTTGGATTATTTCGTAAATCGGGGTGCTATGTTTAAGGATATGGACTGTTCCATTGACGTTAAAATTTTGAGCATATGCTACTTGCTCAATGGATGTCAAACCATTACCCGTCAATGGACAAATCGATCTCAAGTGATTTTCTTCACAATTATCACAAATAGGCAAAGATTGTGCCATGTGTGCAGAATGAAAGCTAGAGGTAGATGTAGAAAGTCCTTCCACATTCTTTTCTTATGAGTTGATCTTTACTAAAACTATTGAAAAAGCCACTATCTCGAACTCCACTAGCTCCTCTTTCTAAACGCCTATCTGGCCACATAGCACTTTGCTTACTCAAGACTTCAAATAAATCATATGCTTCTCGAATGCTCTTATTTTGGATTGACCTATTTGAAGATGAATCTACATTTGAACGGTAAGAAGGAGTCTAACCGACATAGAAATATTGGACTGGTTGTGCTATTGTGATCCCGTGATTTGGACACTTTCTAAACATGTCTTTTAACCTCTCCCAAGCCTCGTGAAAGCTTTTGGGTTGAATTGTTGGAAGGTGATTATATCATGCTTGAGCTTAGCCACTCGAGCGGGTGGAAAAAACTTGATCGTGAATTTTTGCACCAACTCTACCCAACTATTGATTCTTTCCGACAGTGAAGTGTCAAGCCATCTTTCACTTTATCCCTTAATGTATGTACAAATAAACTCATCTGGATTGCTTCTACACCCACCTCTTCATAATTAAACTTGCTAGCATTTTGCATGAACTATGCAATGTGAGCATATGGGTTTTCATCAATTCTCCCATAGAATGATTTGGTTTTGGATAACAAATTTATAACATCCAGTCGAAGTTGAAAGTTCAGATGCCCATAAGAAGGGTAGATGATACTTGATTGATTTTCCACCATAGGACAGTTTAGAAAATCTCGAAATAACATATCCTCCTCATTTGTCCTGAGATTTTGAGCCCACCCATTTGGTTATCAAAGCTTGGAGGAACGTCACCCCTTGGAACATTTTCGAGTTGAGCATTAGGGTCAACAATGCCTCCTCATTGGGCCATATCAAGTTTTCCTGGTTTAGCCATCTCAAGTTGTTTCCTTCTAACTTCTTGTTGTTCATTTAACCTTCGTCGACATGGGTCTTTGATTTTCAATCAAATTCGACAAGATCGAGATTTCGCGACCAATGGATAAACTATCGAAGACCTAGGAAAACAAAAACTGAGAAGTCAACTTCACTGTAGAGTTATATGCTAGAAATAAAAATAAAATAAGTAAAATAAAAATACTAAAAATGAATAACAACTAAACTAGCAATCAAAATAAAACACCTCCCGATAGCGGCACCAAAAACTTGTTCGCTATAAATGTGCAAACGTAAGTGCATGGGTCACGCGCAAGTAATAAATGGAGTTTGAGTCCAAGTTGATCCCTCGAAGAGTGTTTCTTCTAATTACATGATAACTGATTCAAATTAATGATAAAAAAACACACAATTTGATTTCGAGTTGAAAATAAGAAAAATTGAGTCTAAAGATTAATTAATCTAACAAGAACAGAAGTGATAGGATTTCGGATTTTAAATGAGTTGAGATTTATGATGTCACTTGACCATCGTTTATATCACAATAGACCAAAAATGCAAATTTCCAAGTTACAATGTTAGACCCGATTTTTCCAATTTTAGTTAGTTACTTCTCTCGAAAGACATTAACCTTAATCGATTGGTTTTACCCACTATACTCTATGTTGAAAAAAAAACCAACCAATAGAATTAAATCATAGTGAAAATAACTCAGTGGGTCACCTAGGATTTGAAGTATATCTCTATCTCCTAAAACAATTTAGGAAATTAATTATTTTGGTCAAGAATACGATACAATTTTTCAATAATTGTACAAACCATCTAACCCAATCATTTATTGCCCACATACATCATAAAAACTTAAGCACAATAATAAATGCCCAATAACAATAATAATTTTAGCATTTAATGTTAAATATTGATATTAATGAAACTTAGGTTAAGTTACACTATAAATCCCGACTTTAAACACTTAACATATTGCTAAATAGAGGCACAAAATGGAAATGAAGAAAGAATCCATTACAAAATGAAGGAGATAATGGAAAATACAAGATAGTAAAAGAAAACTATCTCTTGAGTATAGGATTGGACATGGTCCGGTTTGGTTCGGTTATAAGGAGAATCGAACTGAACCCGAATTTTCGAGTATTTAGCAAATGGAATCGTCAGATCCAAATTTAATTATAGAACCCGTTCGGGATCGGTTCGGTTCGCAGGTTCCGTACAATAATTAATTTTTTTTAATATTTACAACGCTACATTAATTCAACTAATAACAAGTTCAATTTTAGCTCTTACAAAATAACGTAGTCCAATCTCGTGATATTTCTTGTGCCTCTCTTTGTTGAGTTCTCCATAGATTTGACAGTTAAAATCATAGGAAGAGGAAGATAGAGTGCTCACAATAATAAAAAGAGGCTTCCAATTTGATTTCTTCAGACAGAAACATCACTATGGTAGAATAACAGATTTGTGTAAAAGTTAGGTCAATTTGATTCATTGGACTTGGGCTAGAAATTAGAAATAGGAAAATCATATTTTATGTTTGGGCTAAATTAATTAGTTAGCAAATTTATTTTAAGAAAAATAAAATAATTTGGCTTATTTAAGATTAAAAAAATTAGGAATATTCGATTCTTGTTGAGTTTTTTGGTTCTTGGTCTAGAACTGAAAATCGAATCGAACTGATTGGTAGGTCGTTTTGTATTTAATTTAAGAAGAATCACTCGATTCGTTTCGGTTCAATTCGATTCAGTCGGTTCCATTAGGGAGTTTTGTCCAGCTCTAATTGAATATATTCTTGAAGATATAAGGGATTGAAATCTTGAATCTTCCTTTCAAACTTCCAAATTTTGCAAAATTTTATGTCAAAAAACATATCGTCACCAACATAAATTTCATCTTTATGGAAATGAAAATCTTATTAGCTAAGTCTAATAAATTGGAGGAAAAAGAAAATGGAAATGAAAATTGGAATTTGGACGAAAAATTAGGGTTGGAATTGACTTTAGTACGATGAATCTTGGGTGGGTGTGCCAAAGGTATTCCCTAATCTCTGCTTCACTATCCTTATATTGTTTGGGTGTATGTTTTTGTACGATTAGGTAAGTTTTTTTTATTCCAGTTTATGCGAATAAAAAAGTAGTTCAAGTAGAATTGATATTTTAAAATTAAAAGATGTTTTTAGGGTGTAATTATCCCTTATTGAATTGGGGTACTTTTGATTTGAGAATTATGCTTTTGTTGAAAACATGAAATATATGTATGAAGTACCTATAAATTTTAAAGGTATGTGCTATTTTATCGGGTTTAAGTTTCTGAAGTGAGAGTTACCAAATATTAGTTACTTTCAGTGTGAGTATTTATGGGAAAATATTGAATTAAATTGAGGTCTTCTAGATGTTTGACACGTTGCCTCAATCCCAATAGCTCACTAGTCAAATACCATGTCATCACATAACGAACATCATAGGCATGTGACTTTCCACGTGTCCTAGATGGGAAAGATGAATTTGATTCTTCAGTCGCCCTTGTATGTCATATTAATCAAATCTCACTTGGTTTAGTGTGTCACATTACAACTTACAAAAAGTATTGAGAAACGGACTACAATCGCCTCAGAGTAAAGAGGCATTTATGGTAATGCTAAGGGTTGGGTCTCTCCTAATCGTATCAAAGAGAAGAAGCGACAAGTTTGGTGCGAGTTGTATCGCTTTAAAGATGTTTGTTGATGAGGAGTTAGGTTATGCTCTTAATGCATTAGAAATGGTAGTGAACAAGGCGACTATATGTAGCCTCATTGTCTCACTTAAGAAGATGAAAAGGCGACATTTAAGTTGTCCCTAGTCTCACAGAAGATGTGCTTATATGATATTTTACCGGCCTATCACATAGGCAAAAACGTAACAATAGTCTTCCAAATCCAATATCTAATTATTGATATAAGGTATTAAACTTTGAAGATTGTAGGACTTTAAAAACAATAGATCCAGAGCTTAATGTATAGGTGAGAGGTTAACGAAATAAAAAAGGCATGTACTAATAAGTAATTATGATGGTTAGACGCATGAGGTGTTTGGGTTCCGAAGAGATATACCATGCACGCACCTGTGAGACATGGTTTGTGTTGACCCTAAAAACTTACCAATGATGTGGCTAACAGATCTCAAGGTCTCTCACATCTACCCAAGCTAGATTGCTGCACATTTGGACGTACAGTTAGTCACACGTGGCCTTCTCCGAGAGGGGTAGAGTTGGTCACGCGCACTTCGACGGTCAAGTCAATTGGGGAAGTAGTTCTGAGTATGTGGGAGCTTTAAACGTAAGCCTCCAATGTAAAATAGGGGTCAGCTTTGGGGATGAAAAAGTAAAATGTGTGTGAAGCAAGAATATTACTTTGAGAGTCTAAACTTCCATTAGCTTTGAATGACACTAAGTGTGAGCTTTTATACTTAGGTAAAATGAATGGGGTCCGCAGATGATAGTACACGTGGCCTCATCCAAACGACCGTCTTCCCTTGTCATGCACATCAATCAATCATAGCCTTAAATGCTAAAACCACTTTTGTATCTATAAGGCCTAGCTTGAACTTTAGACTTGACCAAATAGGGTGGCGGCGGTGATGGTTGTAGTGAATTATCTTGTCAATACATGGCACAAGATCTACTCAAGATCTCGCCACCACCTCATCCTAGATCGGTTCTTGTAATAGGGTATGCGCGTAACGAGGTCAGTTCAGGTCTTCTATGAAGGAAAAATCGGGTCGTTCACAATTGAAGTAGGTCGCTTGCGTATAGTTGGGTTGTCCCATGTCAGTGTATGAGGTGTGGGCCCCCTAAGCTGTTCTCCACGTTGGTTAATTGAGTCCATGTGTGGGTCCTAGTTTTTCAAGGCGTAACAACAGTCCCTGAAGTCCAAGTATGATTATTCATATAATGTATGGACTTTCGAATTAAAAGAGAAACTTGTGGTCGATGTTGAGCCTCTTTGATAATGTAAAGCTTGTGATAAGGTTGAATGACATGAGGCGTGGCCTTTGGAGTAGATATCGAGCATCTTTGATAATTTAAAGCCTGTGATAAGGCTGAATGATACGAAGCGAGGCCCTTGGAGCAGATAGCGAGCCTCTTTGATAATTTAAAGCCTGTGATATGGCTAAGATGTCAAGCTTCTTTGATAATTTAAAGCCTGTGATAAGGCTGTCAAACTTGAGGCGAGGCCCTATGAGCAAGACGTCGAGTCCCTTTGATGAAACTGAGGTACCTCGGGTGGCTTGCTCTAATGATTTGAAAGACACGTTGATTTTCAATAAAAAATAGTTGTGGTAGGGTTTCTAAGGTTCATATTGCGTGCACATTTAATGCACAATGATGATGGCGTGTATTACTGATAGCAAGGCTTACATGAATCTAAGGCGCGTGTAATTCACAATTTTATCTGAGCTCTGATTCCAATTTTGGACAAATGCCTTTTGGTTTCAACATAGTAGATGAGACTGCAAATGTACGACCCAGATTAGAGTGGGAGAAGATCCAACGGTGGGGGTTCTTTCATTCTACATATCTTAAAAGCTAAAAACCTACTTTTCTCACTTTTTCTTCACCTTGTGAAAATTAAAAACCCTAACTGCTGAAAATACTCCCAATCTTCTAGCACTTTATCCGTTTCTTCTCCAGTGAACAACTCCATTTTTTCTCACTTCCAAGCATCTAAGGTCTGTGTAAGTATCCTACATTTTCAAACTTTCCGTTTTGTCCACATAAAATGGATTCATCTTCAAGAAAGAATGCATCTGAAGGTCTTCCAAAGTACATATGGCACTGATTTGTGTCGAGGTAGTTGTGCCTTCCATAATCATTACTGAAGGGATAATAAAGGCCATGTGGGGCCCTCACAGTGCATGGATGATGCCAGAGGGCCCCCATAAATTTTAGTATTAGGTGGGGGCTTCTTTGTGGCCAACAGATATTAAGGAGGATGAGTTGGAGACTTTTAGGGAGAGGTATAGGATTCCAGATAATTTAGAGATGTTTGTGCCTATCCCGAAAGAGAGAGCCTGCTTTCTTAGAGAGGGGTGTGTGACAGTAAGCGAAGCTATTTTGGGTGAAGGTATGAAGCTTCCTCTACATCCTTCTTTTAGGTACATCCTTAGGCATTAAAACCTGCCCCTATCCAATTAGTGCTCAATGCATGGAGCTGTTAGCAGGGGCCTTTCTTCTTTAGAAGGAGGCCACTCTTGGCAAGGATATACCCCAACACGTTTTCCAAACCCTTTTCCAACTTCAAGCTTTGTTGGGACAGTGACTACAAGGGGTGGTACTGTATGAACCCCTGGGGCCCACATTCTTCTTTCATCAGGGGGACCCCAACCTCCATCAAGAATTTGAAATCCTAGTAGTTTTGGGCTATAGGTCGAGACAGACGATGGAGGAAGATGCGGTCCCAAAGATTATCGTGCCAACCCAGTACCATGAGTATAGCGAGTTGAGCCTTCATCTAGTGCAACATTTCTTTTTTGCGTTTTTTCCTATTTATGTCCAATGTAAGCTTTGTGCAGTTGTAATTAATCGGTTCGAGCTTGAGCCGTCTGAGTGGAGCATTATAAAGACCATCTATAAGCTGCCTTCAAAGAGGAGGTCTTTCAAAAAAGTCATTGGCAAGCAGAATCTTTTTGTCATGCACTGGCTGATGGCTACCAAGGGTAAGGCATCTCTTTGTTATTCCTCTCGGTAGCTCTATCGCTTTAAAGTTTTTGGGCTTAACTGCTAACGCTTCGCCCTTTGTTTGTAGGTTAACATGATAAGAAAGAATATGTCGAGTCTACTATGCTCTTTATGAGGTGCCTATGATAGAAAAAAATAAGAAGCCCTTGGGCTTTACTTTCTCAAATTACAAGAACTAGCGTGACTAACTGGCCCGCATCTCAGAGGTGAACCTACTGTCTCTTCCAGGGAGAAAGAGGGAAAAAGGAAAAAAAAAGGGGTAAAAAGGAAAAAATTCTATGGAGAGGCCCTCAAAAAGGAAGTTGGTTCTATCAAAGAATACCGAGCCTCCCCCTCTCCCAAAGCGCCGATGACCATTGGGAAGTCTTTTCGACGGCCCATTGTAATGGAGCCCATATTCTCTATAAAATTTGTAGATGTAGAAGAGGTGGCAGAGGAGGAGGTTGGCCTCATTAAGCGAAGATGGAGGAGTGTCCCGTCTGAATGAAAGACTCAACACTTCCTTGGTGGGAGATCAAATGAAATTGCATCCACTGTGATGGAGATGCTTCCCACCGAGGTCCAAGGGGCAACAATTGTCCACCATAAATATTTGACTGATAAGTATTCCTTGTATGCCAACACTTGTAATGCGGTCGATATGATGGAGGTGGGTCTCGCCCTGCAGGCTCGCTCTCAAGGCTTCTTCTTAAACACCCAAATGAAGAAGAAGCGACTGTAGGGCCTCAATAAAGAATACCTCACAAGGGCAAAAGATACTAAGGTGGCACTGAAAAAGGCTAAGACTGAGGTATCTTCATCCAATGAAGCCATAGAAGCCTCCAAGGTGAAGCATACTGAGGCCGTGTCAAGAATGGATGCACTTGCCAAGGAAAATGGTGAATTGAAGAATGAAGTCCATCTTTACAAAGCTGAGGTGAATACTCTGATAAAGCATGTGGAGAACTCTGATAATCTACAGAGGATCGCTTCGTCAGCCTTGGAGGTGACTAATAAGGAAAAAGAGGAGTTGAAGGCTCATGTTAAAGAGCTGATTGTTGAGACTGCCAACTTGAAGCAATAGTTAAAAGGGGCAGGGAAGGCAGCTGTAAATGACTATGAAGCTCACTTCCATGAAACGACAAGTATGATGGCCTTGGTCTGTACTTGAGGAAGGTCACCTACAATAAAGTCTTTGGAAGGCTTACTGAGCTGCATCCCCAGTTGGAGTTATATTCTTTAAAAGAAGAATTTCTAGCGGACGAGCCATCCACCCCTGTTAACGAATTGGAGGACTCAGTGGAGGAGGTGGATCCCCATGAGGGGTCTCAGTAGGATGATGTTGCTATTTAGAATAGGCCTTCTTTTTAAGATTTTTTTGTAACATTTTATTCTTTGTAATGAATTATAATTATAGAAATAGACTTTTTCAATTCTTGTGTTTGTAAGTGATTGAGCGTGATCTTCTTCTTCAAATAGTTTAACATTGAGCTCGTCACAGCTAAGTTCAAACAAATTAATGTATGAACTTTAACTGAATTAAATTATCTTATGGGCTCGCCACAATTAACGTTAAGCGATAGTAGTTACCGTATGAAGTTGGCGTACTTAAGCAAATCAATTTGTTTTATGGGCTCACCATATTCAGTTCTATACAACTATACTATATGAGCTCGTCAAAACTATTTGAGTTAAATTAACTTATGGGTTCGGCATAATTAAACTTAGATGGTAGTAATTAACATATGAGCTTGTCATAACTATAGTATTTGAGCTCGCCGTAACTATTCGAGTTAAATTAACTTATGAGCTCGCCATAATTAAACTTAGATGATAGTAATTAACATATGTGCTTGTCATAACTATAGTATATGAGCTCATCATAAATATTCGAGTTTAATTGACTTATGGGATCGCCATAATTGAACTTGGATTATAGTAATTAACATATGAGCTTATTGATAAGTGTAGTTTTTAAACTTATTCTAGCTTCTAAACGATGATATTTTACTGTTCTTTGGATAAAATACTTCCTAATTTGTGTTATATTTCATTTTGTAGGTAAAAATCTATGTTTGATGAAGAATTGGAGAAAAGAATGGAAAGATAGCGAAAAATTGCTCAATTGTATCAAATACAAAGTTCGAGAACTAAAATGCAAATACTCAAAAGTTACGTCGAATGTCACGATAAAGATTTGAGAGTGTTAGACATCAATTGGATGAGGAAAGAAGTCAAAGGGATGAAATATAGTCCAACTATTATCACATATCAACTTCCAGTCGAAAAAGTTATGCTCCGAATTTTCTGGCTCACATTGTGACCCAATTTTGGCATAGAAAGCTTTCAAATTGGAAATGATATTTCTACAAAAATTGTACCCTCCAAGTTAGCTTTCCAATTCACTTTGAATCATCTTAATCGAATATTGAGAGAAAAAGTTATGACAAAAATACTGAGAGATGTTCAGCTGTCGAAAATTAGGCGAGGCGCGCGCCCTTGTCTGCGGGAGAGGCGCGCTTCCCAGACCAAAAAAACCTTGTCTGAGGCTGTCCAAACCTCCAAGGTGCACACCCTAGGTTATACTAGGCGCGTACCTCCAGGCTAAAAGGAAAAAATCTGATTTTCCTATTTTTGTTTTGATAACAATTCAATTCAATCTTTTTGTCATCCTTTAAATACCAAACTCGACCAAAATGTGTGAGACCTCCATTGAACCTAAATTTTCATCATATTCTACATATTTTGGAGGCGAAGAACGAGGCACAATCATCAACCAAAGGCAAATTATACAAGCTTGTTGAATAATATTCATCATTTTTCAATATTCAAGCTAAGAAATTGGATTTCTCCACTTTCTTCATTATTTCTCGATCCGGGTGATGTCTTTTCATTATTTTTTGTATAGTTTAATAATTAGGATGGTTGGCTAAGTTTTTTATTGTATTGGATGAATGATGAACCCTATTGGTTATTTATTTTAATTC
>CAIGRF010214525.1:2277-12586 GCA_903798235.1 Fraxinus ornus
AAACGAAAGTCCATACCTAGTTTTTCTTTGTCTAGTTGTGCATCTAGTCCCGCCACTGATTCTAGTCGAGCACAAGAGTTATTAAATAACACAAAGAAGTCTCGACCTCAATTCAATGTGGATGATCTTGTATCTGATCCAGGGAAACGCCCCCTATCGACTCATACAATCCTAATATCAGAGATGATGTTAGGATGTCATACTTGAAAAAAGGTCCTTGTCAACCATATGGACACGATTTTCCAAGAAGAAGAATAGGGAATGATAATAGCTTCAACGTCCGCTGATGATCGACGTTGACTAGTCAACGTCCGTTCGAACTGAGTTTAGATCCTGGGTCCGCCACTATCCATAGGGCGTTGATCTTCCTATATGCCGATCCTCTAGCTTGGCGGTTACGTGACCATGTTAGTTCTTTATTTGTCCCTATTGTTGGTAATGAAATGACCGTTCTTGGTGAGTGGTGATGCTTCTCATTTTTCCAAGTTATCATCCATCAATAATGTGACATGTCATAACTCATACGTGTGTAACACAACAGAAGACTAATTTCGTAGAATCACTCACCTAAAAAAAATAACAGCTATGAATGTTTAACCTTCATTCCTTCCTTCCAACAACAAAAAATTTGTTTCAAACTAAGGTCCCGTTCGGTAGGGATTAAAATCTAATTAAAATTGAAAATATGATCGTTATTGTTTTCCACTCGTTTAATAAAAGTCAACAATAACGATTAATTTTTCAATTTTAATTCGATTTTAATCCCTACCGAACATATCCTAAATTTAAAACAAAAAATGGGAAAAAAAACATGTTTTACAGCTTGTTGTAAAATAATAAAATACAGGTTTGAATTTTATGTTTTTGAAGTTGTTATTTCATTAAAAAAAAAATTAAAAGTTTTATCTCAAATTATTTAAATATAATGAAATAAAAGCTCAACTATCCCATCACGGGAAAGGAACGATTATTGGATTGCAATTCCCTACGCATTCCTTCTTAGTTAATGCTTTATGGAGTATAATTTATTACGTAAAATATATCATTAAAATCTGGTTTGAAATTAAGAGCCTGTTTGGTAGAGCTCACAAAAGCCGATTAAAATTGAAAATATTACTGTTATTGTGTCTCATTCGTTTAATAAAAATCAATAATAACTAATTTTTCAATTTTAATTTCTACCAAACACACTCTAAATCAAGCCACAAATTGGTTTGATTTGAAAGTTTAAAATGATTTAATTTAAAAATAATTACAAAATCGTCTAAATCCTACACTAAAACGACGTCATTTCATCCGCAAGTTACAAATCCATACTACTGCTAACGTCGGCTTCTTACGTGCAACCCAACCGTCATCTCTACCGCAGCAAAATGACTCTACTTCGCTAACGCCGTCTGTTTCAACTTTTTTACTGCCAAGGACCCATATTCACCTACATACATGAGAGAGAGAGGAGAGGTAAGGACATATACATACATTTACATTTAGAGAGAGAGAGAGAAGACGAAAGAGTGAATCTGCGTTTTGCTTTACAATTTCCATCACCACTCTTATCTGAAGCAAATTGACCGACACGTTTAGTACTGCTTTTTCTACTCA
The DNA here is from genome assembly GCA_903798235.1 of Fraxinus ornus. Classification (NCBI taxonomy): domain Eukaryota; kingdom Viridiplantae; phylum Streptophyta; class Magnoliopsida; order Lamiales; family Oleaceae; genus Fraxinus; species Fraxinus ornus. The sequence continues at coordinate 3,880 of CAIGRF010214525.1, forward strand.
AATTGTTACCAGAATGCACATCTGAGATCTCTGTATTTACAAACAAATCAAGCTTCTGGGTTAGCTCATTGGTGTGAAAATGAGTGTGACGTCAGAGGAGGCGTCTGAAGAGAGATGCGGGAGCTACAGTCTGAGTGCTGATATTAGTGCGTCGGAGTTTTCATGTAGCGGCTCATCGTGTCGGCGGTACAAGGCGGAGGAGGAATATGGAAGCGCTTCGAGTTCAGGAGCCTTGTCGCCGATCTCAGCTGTTGCTAGCTCGGGGATTCCGGCGCCGGTTGTGCCGCCTTTCACGTTCCCGCTGATTGGCGGGAAGGACGTGGTAGTCTGGGATAAGAAGCCGCAGAAATGTGCTGCCGATTTGTCAGGTTTGTATTCGGTTTGATTTTATAGTCATGTTAATGGAACTCTAGAATATTTTTCTTTGGAGAATTGGAAGTTACAGGCATTTTAATTGTGTGCTGAAAAAATCCTACTGTGTTCTATGTCTACTCTACATTGTTTGTTTCATCTGCTTGGAAATAACTTTAAGGCAACATCTTATCTTCATTTATCTTATATACCTCTAACGCCTGTGCTTGCAATTTTTCCTTCATTCATCATTATACTTTTTTTCGTGAATAAAGATTAGATTTCTTAATACATTAGAGATTTATTTAGTTGTATAACACATTGGCCTATATGACAGATAGTGGGGCTTACATACTAACTTAAGCATTTTTCATGAATGTTTTGTTCATCTTGCATTTTCTCATATTCTGTTCACTCTTAGATATTGAGATGATGAAGGAAAGATTTGCTAAGCTTCTTCTTGGTGAAGACATGTCTGGAGGAGGTAAAGGAGTTTGTCCTGCACTCGCCATATCAAATGCCATAACTAATCTCTCTGGTAAGTCACGTTATATGGTGTATATGTTTCCATATATACCTGAGTATGTAGGCAAATAAGGTCTGAATGTGTGGTCTAAGTTTGTTTTGAATTTTTTGGGTTATAGCGACTGTGTTTGGCGAATTGTGGAGGTTGGAGCCAATGGCACCTCAGAAGAAGACAATGTGGTGCAGAGAAATGGAATGGTTGTTATCTGTTAGTGATTCAATTGTGGAACTAGTACCCTCTATACAGCCATTTCCCGGTGGAGGCACATATGAAGTAATGGCAACAAGGCCGCGATCTGATTTGTATATGAATTTACCAGCACTCAAGAAACTCGATGCTATGTTGATAAGCATTCTTGACGGATTTCGTGATACAGAGTTTTGGTATGTTGATCGTGGGATAGTCGTGGATGAGTGTGAGAAGTATTCTTCTGGGGTGTCTACTGATAGGCCTTCTATTAGACAGGAAGAGAAATGGTGGCTCCCGTACCCAAAAGTTCCTCCAAAGGGATTGTCAGATGATATGAGGAAGAGGCTACAGCAGTGCCGTGATTGCACAAACCAGATACTGAAAGCTGCCTTGGCCATAAATAGCAATGTTCTTGCTGAGATGGAGATTCCAGATGCCTATTTGGAAACCTTGCCCAAGGTAATTTTACCTTATATATGGTTATTCCACCATCTTCCTTTGTGAACATGATGAAGCACATTTTGCTTCTGGGCGTCACACTTGTTTAGAATTTTCAGTCACCCTACTTAGCATAGCATTGTTTTCTTTGATGGTTGGATCTTCTTGTATTTTGATTAAAGGAACAAGGGTGTTTCTGTAATTTTGAGTAATTCTACCAAAGCAAGCCTGTCAATTTGTGGTCTTAATATTTTTCTTTTTGTCTTGCTTATCTTATGAACTAATATATTTGCAAATGTGGATACTAAATAATGGGATTCGCTTAGATTCGATTTTATTCTTCTACATGTATTTTATTTCATTTCTGACAATACTTGTTTGGTTACATATCATCTCACAATTTGAGGTTTCAAACACTGAGAAATAGCAGATATTATCCCCTATGCATCTTTCTTTGGTAGGTACAGCACCATAGGATTGAAATTTACAGGACTTTTGTTCCCTATGGAAAGATGGAATGAAATATACAAGAGTAAAACAAATTTACTGTTTTTGACATGGAAATAGCTTACCAATAAACCTTTTTTTAACCCTGATGCCATCTTTGAAGTGAAAGGAGGATTTCTGTACAGGAGTATGTAGCTTGGAAATTGTAAGAGTAGCATTTCATGGTAATCTAACTATACTAAATGTTAGTTCTTTCCATCTTTCGTTATCCTTGTTTAACATTTTGAAGCATAGGCTGGCATATTATACTCTTGGATGGCTGGGCCATGAATGTCTTTGGCCTTGAAACTTTGCTCATATCTTTTGTTTGACATTTTCTGCCGTAGTATCACTTCTGCAATGCATTCAACGGAGTCATATTATCATTAATCTACATCATGTAGGAATCCATCTACAACTCATTAATTTGAAAGAGAATTTGCTTTTTTGTGAAAGATGGATGTCATCTGCCTACCTCTGCTTGGCATGGAAAGACTTGGTGGGTTGTGAGGGACTATCAAAATTTTGCTCGCTCATTTCTTTCCAAGTTGGATATAAGTTGCAAAACACAGTACCAGAATCACTAAGGATCTTGGTCTATCAAGTTTAAAGGAATTTTGATTTGACATAGAGAAGACTGGTGTTTTGATTCAGTAAATCTTTTCCAACCACCTATGTTGAATTTGGACAGAAATACGTGTTTATGCCATCATTTGTATGTAAAAAATCTGGGAGATTCGTGGCTTTTGTTTTGCAGTTTTCTCTTTAATATAATTTTTTTCTCATTTATTTTCCATTGGCCGTTTCAGAATGGAAGAGGTTGTTTGGGTGACACCATCTACCGATACATAACTGCTGATCAATTCTCACCAGGATGTCTGCTTGATTGCCTTGATTTGTCATCCGAGCATCACACACTAAATGTGGCCAACAGAATTGAGGCAGCTGTGCATGTATGGAAGCTGAAAGAAAGAAAGAAAGAGCCAAACCTTAAGAAAGCTAAGCGCAAGACATGGGGTGGTAAGATGAAGGGCCTTGTTATCGATGGTGAAAAGAACCAATTTCTGGTACAGCGAGCTGAAACCTTATTGCATAGCCTAAGACTTCGGTTTCCCGGTCTTCCACAAACTGCACTGGACATGAACAAGATCCAGTATAACAAGGTAGTTATTCTACGTTAGTTGTCAATATTTGAATGTTTATAACGGTCAATTAAAATAATTTGAATTCTGTTAGCACGGTATGAGAATGGAATGTTTGCTTAAATAAAACTTTCCTGTTTCTTCTGCAGGATGTTGGGCAGTCAATTCTAGAAAGTTATTCAAGGGTAATGGAGAGCTTGGCGTTCAACATAATGGCAAGGATCGACGATGTTTTGTATGTAGACGATGCAACCAAACGTTGTGCTGCTGCTGAGGCTCTTTCAATTTTCAACAGAGGAGGTTTAAATGGACTTCCTATTCAAAAGAAGATGTCACCAAGTCCCTTTTCAATTCAGCATACCCCATATACCTCTCCTTTTGCAACTCCAACATTTTGTTCATCTCCGCCATTAGCCAGTAGCCAAAGGAGGTCTGTTTCCCCACTACACAAGAAAAGTGTAAAGGCAGCAGCACCAAGCCATCAATTTGACCAAGTTGTGCAAACTGACTGGGACAAAGTATGGTCTTATGCTGGAAATCTTAGTGCTAGAAGAGTTTCTCGGGATGCCCCGGAGCGTGACTGATTGAATTTCCTGCCTAAAGGCTGTTAGGAGGAGTAAAATCCGGAAAATGGTAGATTCATTTTACCATGTATATTATAGCATAGGTATTTTGACAGTGGTTTAACTGAATCTAGTTAATATTGGTCTTATGCTGGTATTATTTATATATGTAATTAATTTACGTATTAATATGAGCTTCATTTTATGGATTTAAGGTTCAATTATCCTTTTGGCACTTGAATCAGCAATCTTAAATTGTCAAGATACGGTGGAAATTCTGTAAATTTCATTGTAATTCACTTGACCACATTTGAGAGACGTGGCGACTGCAATGAAAGTTTAGACAACTATTCAAGCATTTGTAATTTGGAATACGTACACAATAACAGATGTTACCAGTTCTAATTTGCCAATATAAAGAATTCTCATTATTACATGGTTCAACAAATGCAATTGAACTAATCTCCCTGGTGAACCATTGGTAGTACTTCTTGGGCATCAACCAAGCAATCCGTCTGATGCCACCATATTCACTAAACGCGATCATGATACCTGAACTACAATTCACGAGAGGGTCAAAATGGAGAATACCTGATTGAGGCCAATACCACCACACTAGACATGTCAAGGCCATTGATGAATGAGGGCAAATGGGTAAAAATTAATGATTATGTCGATCACCTTGCGAAACAAAAACGATGGGACGTGACCAAACAATCATCTCACACGACATCTATCAATATCCTACAAGGAGTGATCGACAAAGAACTATGATCTTGTGTTCTAATGAAAGATTCGTTACAACGGTTTCCGTCTACTAACTGTGATACTCGCCGTAATTTATGGAAACCTTTGGACACCTGCCCCCACGTGATCATGACCGCCCTTTGCCACATCACGTTGACGAGATCTCTATGTAGGGAACTCGATATAGTACAAAAGGTAATTTTTACTTTTTGCATCTTTCCATATTACACAAGTCTTTACTCCCTTCATATTTTCTCCAAAGAACACATTAACTTTCTCCCACACTTCGAAGACAATCAGGGATGAGGTTCCCAACCTCTTCTTTGTGCAGGTTAGCTGATTGAGTTGTTATCACTACGAGGGCGTACACAATCGACCAGTATCACCATCTATCTGCAAAAATTCCAATCCAACCCTTCTAACCGCTATAAAATGTATACAAGACGAGCTCATCTCCAATGAATGGAAGAATTTAATACTGGAAGATTGTCATTTGAATCAAAGAATTTACAAGAGTACAGTTCAAAGAACCAAAAATGGCTTCTTTATTGGCTTTGCTTCAGCTGTATAACGCTTGGTACACTATCGAAATAAGTTATGAGTGGTTCTCTTTGTATTTCAGTTTTAAGTTTTGTGTTTTGGGTTACAATTTTGAAATTGTTGAAAATGTGTTTTTTTTTTTTTTTTTTTTTTAAAATTGTTTTGAAAAATTTTTTTTTTTTTTTTTTTTTTTTGAAAAATTGTTTTGAAAACACTCAAAACGCGTTTTGAAAATTTTGATTTAATTATAACTGAAAACACTCAAAACGACAAATTTATCGTTTTAAATTTTCTTTGTAAATTTTTAACTTGTTTTAAAAAATGCATTTTTAAAAATAGGAAAGAGAACGTTTTTTCACAATTTTGGAAAATCGAAACTAGAAAACGGTAAAAAGAACATAACCTTAGCTTATCATGCAAAGAAGCTGAGCCAAACTTGCTTTGCACTTTGACATTGGATTTTTGAGATTCAACAGTGACGACAGCAATACTAAACCGTTTAGGAATAGGATTGACAATGGTTTAGCATTCTTTCTGTCTGTCTGGTTTTTCTTATTATTTTTTTCAAGCTCTATGTTTCTAGGGCATATAGAAAGTGCTGTGCTGACTCCTAATTGCTAACAAGAGTAAATTTTGTAGCACAAACAGAGCGCATAAACCCCAATTTCGACCAAGGAATGATCATATCCATAAAAAGAGACGAGATTAGTTAAACATGCCAAAAAAGAAACACATTAATGGTGAATACGATTAATGTACAGAAATGAAAACTATTTCATGGAAATAAGAGACGAGGGAATTGGAAGTCCGCATAAACAACTGCTCATCAGAGTGCAATGACAGCAGCTGAACCAGCCAAAATGAGAGCTCAAATGTTCAATGGTTTACATAAATAGTTGGAACATAAACATAAGCACTAAACAGAGATCATTCAAATTGATCAATCAATTAACAAGGTATTTGAAAAATCACACACTGAATAGCAATATCCCCGGGATTTCATTCGCCATTTGCCTGAAAAGTAGAAACTTAGAATTTCTGTCTATGTCAAAATGGTGAAGAAATAATGGCCTTCACATACCAAAATGGCTTAATACCATTAGAAAACAAAGTAGAATTTCATTCCACATAAAAATGAACAGAAATGCGCAATCCACTTTATCAAGTAGCAACATTGTTGGTTGATCATCAACCCTACTTCTAGCATAAGATTAGTACACGAAAAACCTTAAAACTGAAGATCAGAAGTAGATAACTGCTGAAGCTGTCAAATGTGTAGACACATGGTCGTAAATATCAATAACTTATGTCCTCCAAACTGGTACTCTTGTTTGGCTCACAAGGCTTGAGAAAAATTAAATAGCCAATCGTTCCAGCTCAGCCTGCATACAAAAGACAGGTTGACAGAATCAGTTGCTTGTTCAAGATTGTAAATACATTCACATACACTTTCATTGGCAGCAAGCAGAAATTACAGTCCTAATTAAGCATATTTTCAGTGGTGAAAATACTCTTAACCATGCTTGCAGTCAAGAATAGAGGCAATCGGGTACAAAAAGGTGCACACTTTGCATTACATATTTTTACATTAGGCCGTAGAAGATAGAATTTTTCTCAATCATTTTCTTGAGACAATAGTTTCAAATACTTAACTAAAAATGCGGCAAATAATATCCAGAAACGTAAACAATATCTTGAATAGACAGCTCCAACAAATGCATCTCAAATAATGAGTAAAATTGGACGAAACGATAATCCAAGAAATTAGCAGTTAACACGAAAAATAAAACCACCACTTAGCTAATGCTACACTAAAAGTGCAGCCAATGCTATCAAGAAACACAAACAATATCTCCAATACATGATGCTGCTCAACAAATTCATCTCACACAATAAACAAAGTTAGGCGGAAAGATATAAATTCCAAGAAATTAACTGTAAACAGGAAAATTAAAACCACCACTTACTTCAACAGACACATTAGAACAAACCCAAGCAGGTGGCGGCCAAAACATGTCGGAATACCCATCGTGACTATCAATTGGTCCAATACTCCCACTCTCCAAATCAAACACTCCGATATCGCGACTCTTCCACAGCCAATCATCCTCCCTGCCACTAAAGAACTGATCTGTAAAGAATATACAATTACCTTTACACCCATTATCCCCAAACACCTCCGAAGCAGAAGCTGAGAATGTACAGTTATCACCCAGAAACAACAACTTATCACCCAAATTAGTCACTTCGACCCATTTTTCAGCATTTTCATCCAACCTAAAAACTTTGAACTTCACCGTCCTCTCGCTCGTATAACAATCAAATTCCTCGTAGAACTCAAAATCCTCAATGTACCCCAAATCATCCTCCAGGCCAACAGACAAATACTTATCGACTAACAATAAATCTCCAAATGAATCCACCAAGAATTTCTTGTCCCCGCCAAAAATCGAATGCGCAACAACACTTACACTAGGAGATCCCCCTTCACCCAGATTCACGACAACAGTTCTCCCCGTGCTATCAATTGCATAAAAACGCCCCTCCCTGAAGATCACATCATCATAAGGCGAAGGCAGGTCATTAATAACCGTCCATTTCTTGTCACCTGATTTGTAAATCACTAACTTCCCAGATACGTGAATCGTCAATAACACAAACCCATTTTTTTCAGCACCCAAAAAATCTAAATAAACAGCAACCTTTTCCATGTAAAGATTCCCGGCCTCTCCAATGGAATTAGCCAGCGGGCTAAAATTGATATACTGAAGGGTATATTCATGACCCAACTCCTTGATTCTCAAATTCAAGAAGCTAAAATGCTTAGGGAAATTATCAGGCACCAGTTTGAAAACGGATCGGGTCAGAGGATGAACCAAATGCATCCGGTTCGGATTGTCGCGTTCAAGTTTGATAATCCAGGATTTGATTTCAGTTTCATTACTGGGAGATTGGAGGGAGTACATAGTCCGTTTGGAGAGGTAAAAACCCCAGGCGGTGTCGGAGATGCTGTGGCTAGGAAGGATGGGAAAACGGCCGTTTGTGGCGGGTACCGTCGGAGGGATGGCAGAGCGCCAGGTGGAGCAGACAGAACGGAAGCGGAGGAGATCGGTGTCTGAGAGATATTGGGACATTAAATGGAGGAGTTCTGTGGGGAGTTGGGACCACTCAGGATCGGGTTCCGCCATGGTTAAATTCTTGAAGAAGAGAGAAATGAAAGATTTGGGAAATTACAGCTAAATTGTGGTGTATTTGGGGATCGCATTTTACATGTCACGTTGTAATTTTCAAATTTGTATAATTTATTTGTGGTGTATTTAGAGTGTGTTTGGGAGTGATTTAAATTCAATTAAAATTGAAAATATAGGTATTATTAGGTCCACTCGTTTAATAAAAGTCAACAAAAACGATTATTTTTTTAATTTTAATCCGATTTTAATATCTACCGAACACACCCTTAGGTGGATTCTATTTTTTTCAAAAATACATTTTTTTTTCTTCTCAACCATACATTGTTTAATAAAAGAATATCACAAGCAAATTCAAAATTTTTACATATTTTTTAATCACACATTTTTAGTCGATATATTATTTCAAAATACATTCTACACAAAAAATGATACTCAAACATGTATATAATATTACACGTAAATATCCTTCTTTTTTAATCATACATTATCCATAAATCATTATTCCAATATATATATATATACTCTATTAAAAGA
>CAIGRF010214541.1:4817-28118 GCA_903798235.1 Fraxinus ornus
TTTTTTTTTCAAACTTATTTTCAAATACACATTTCCCCAAAAAAAATAATTTTACACATAATCGGTAATCCTAAAAAATTTCCTATATTTGGCCTTGGCCATGTAGCATCTCTCGATATTTAAAACACCGTTACAAAATATATTATTTAAAAAAATGACTCAAATAGAGCATTTTTTTTGGGGGGCGTAGAACATGTAATTAAAAAGTATGAAAAAAAAAATTGAGTTTACATGTAAGTTTGTTTTATTAATAAAATGTGATTGAAAATGAATTTGTGGAAAATGAATTTTTAGAGAACAGAGCTCAGCTTAATTTATAGTGCTTGTGTTATATTAATTGCCAAACTTCCTCTTGTTTCATAGTAAAATAAACTATTTTTTTAGATTAAGTCCATGTTTGTTGAGATTAAAAGTCAGATTTTCAGTAAATTATAATAAATTGTAAATAAAATGTGTTGTGGAAAAATTATAATTTACACAAATAAGTTGTTAAATTAATTATTAACTTCGATTTAAATTAAAGTCCGTATTTTAATCCCGCTAAACTTTATGTATATTCTTTAGAAAAATAATACAAATTATGTCATTGTTTGATTCTCATTATTTCCAAAATATATTTTTCTCTTTCTTCTTTTTAATCGTATATTCTTCAATAAAATAATATTATACGCAAACCCAAAAAAAATTCTTATATTTTAATCATACATCCTTCATCAATCTACTATTACAAAATACATTATTCTCTAGAAATGGGACTCAAACGGGCTTTATATATAAAATAAGTAAATTTATGCGATTAACATCTAAATTATGTCGAATAAGTAACATGTCGGTTTTATATTTTTATGCTTTATTTTGGGCAAATCAACTACAAATAATTGTACAAAATTTCATCTAGATATTCACAATGACTTAGATACATCAACCTCATCTTCGTAACATATTACTCAAAACTCAAAAGTGATAAGGGCTGTAAGACTGTAAGTAATACAAAATAAGAGGAATTTTTAAACTTTAGAAGTATTTATTTTAATTTCAAAAAATTTTAGAAACATAATTTCTATAATTTTTGTTATTTGTGAAATTAAAAAAAAGGGAAATTGAGAAAGAAATCGGATCTCAACGACCGACCAGGAAAAAATACATGGAAATGGACGATTGATCCGGTCATATTTCCATATTGGCATTTAACCAGTAAAAAAAACAAAAGGTTAATTGTTTGAAAACAAGAATTGAGAGGAAAAAAGAAAAAACTCACACAATCTCTGAAGTCGGGATCTAATCGAAGTCGCCATCCTCGAAGTCCGACCACCACACAATCCAGTCACCGGTGGTATTATCTTTAAAAGGGTTAGTTTTTTTTGTGGATTTTGATATTGATTTTTCATTTATGATGTTTAAAAATTTATGAATTTTATGATATTTATAATGTTTATTCTTTATTATTTGGGTAGATTATTGAGTGTGGTAGTAATTTAAGTGTTGAATTTGCCAAAAAATAACTTAGGGTCCGTTTGATTGGTAAGGTGGAAAATGGGTGGAAAGAAAATGAATTCCAGGGAAAATATTGTCTAGAACTTGTTTTCTAGGGAATTGTTAAATAAGTGTGTTTGATTGGTATAATTTTCCACCTGGAAATTTTTTAAATTTTGTATTCGTTTGACTTTGTTTTACATTAAAATTGTCCATTAAAGTGATTATTTTTTCCACAATTGGTTATAAAATTTGTTTCCATTGCTAAAAAGTAAAAAAAAAAAAAACGAAAATTTTTAATTTCCTAAAAAAATCATTTTTTTCATCAAAGTTTAGTGTTCGTTTGACTTTGTTTTTCATAGAAATTGTCCATTAAAGTGAAATCTTTTTTAACAATTGTTTATAAAATTTGTTTACATTGCTCAATAATAATAAAAAAAAAAATGGCAGAACCTGGAATTAACAAAAAATCAGGAAAGATGGCGCGTGGGGGGAGGGGGGGAAAATAATTTCTTGGCAAATTTTATGCAATCAAACACTACAATTCTTGGAAAATGGAATGGTTGTGTATCAAACACAACCTTAGTTTTGTTTTGGAATTTGCTTAATTTCATAATACTAAAATAAATGTCTTTTTCGGTCCATTGAACACGACATATAAACATCACATCATATCTTATAATGCTATCTTCTGGAGCACAAAGATTCTTTTAATGGTTTACTCTTAATTAATTAATTAATGGTTAATCTTATCTTGATTACCTTTTACTGTCGCAAATAGTCAAAATAGATAAGGATTTCAATTTCCAAAATCTTTTCCCATTTATACCCTGAGCTCCTGTGTCGCAAACTCAACAATTAATTTTAATCACATATTTCATAGGATTCATAATTTTTTGATCGTATTTTTGATTAATTTTTATTAAAATATATGAAAATTTTGATTTAATTTCCAAAAAATGGGTTAAAATTTTAGACCGTTGCATTCGTCTAAAAATATTTTGTCCGAATGGTGCAAGTCAAACAATTTGTTGGTTTGCAATCATTTTAGTTTTAGCATTTTTTCCTTTACGAGTTAACGTTTTGAGAGAGCAGAAAAAAAAAAAAGAAAAAAAAAATACCGTACTATTTATTGTGGTAAGTAGATGCCTAGAAGGGTTATTTATGGTTTACACGATCGAAAGAAAATCATTCTAATTTCTTTTATAATTCAAATATTGATTTTTCTTAACCAAAGAAAATAAATTAGATTGTTCAATCACATCCATCCTCCATTTTCACATAAAATTAATCTACCATTTCTTTTCGAACGTAATTTAGAAATTGAAACTCTTGAGAAAATTTAAAAATATTATATAATAAAACCAGACAAAAACATCATACAAAAAAACTGATTTAATTGGGAATACTCTTGGCAGTTGTGATAAGTGCGTTTTACACTTATTTCGGACTACAAACACGGACAATTGTTGATAAATATGTTGAAATATAGCTTAACTCTATGTAAATTGTGTGTTGCACGACAACGTGATGACCCAGAAGAGGAGATGAAGATGTGAAGATGTCGAAGACCAATTGAGCATTGGAATGAAATATTAAAAGAAGAAGAGGGAAAAAGGTTGAGATTTGCGAAACAGAGTTCGAAGACCAAAACGTAAGCAATTGGAAGTTGCCAATACTATGCGGTCGCATAGCACAAAAAGCCATGCGGTTGCATTGGTCAATTCAGGGAACATCAGAGCCAATTTGAAGTCTACTTTGCGATCACATAGTTGAAATTGTGACACGAAATTCTAGTTTCCTTATTCGATTGAATGACTTATGGAAACAATATCATGGTCATGTATTTATACCCTAGAGCCGTCTAGAACGCGGGATGGGGAGAGACTCATAAGAGTTTTGAGAGAAGAAAAGAGGCAAAAACAAGCGGAGCAACATCACGAAGCGAAGATTAAACTCAAGAATTGAATTAGTGATGTCATTCTTTACTTAATTTTCTCATTTTCTTCTTTTCACTATGATATGCTAGGTTAATTATGTACTATGGTTAGATGAACTATGTAATATGATTTTTAAATTTTAGTTTTACATCTTTGACATCGAAACACGTTTTTGGGATGTTTGAATGGTTTATATGAATTTCATTTTCTCCATAATTATTGTATACACGATTGTGTGAGTGTGGTGCCTTATTTCATCCATTCGGAAGAAGGGGATTAGGTTTGTCAGGATATAAATCATCATAGGGACTGATAGGGAATATAAATATACCACTATACCCTATGTAAATCTTTAAGTGTTAAAAAAAACTCATACATTCTTGTATGTTCGCATCCGTCATAGAGATATAGTCGGGTCACATATTAAAATCGGTTGGACTTTACTCGAGAGAGACTGTTAAATAATATAAGAGCATTGATTCTTCAATATTTTAATCGTGTGTCAAAATGTATAACTAAGTTAAAAAAGGTTATTACATAGGGATTATTGATCCTAGTACATTCATCATATATTAGGAAAAAAAAACTTCAACTTACATCCGACATAAATTTTATTCAATTGTATTCATCATATATTAGTTTTTATTTATTTTTCTGATTTTCTTCTTTTCATTATACTAGTCTAGATTAATTTTGTACTAGAGTTAGATGAACTATGTAATATGATTTTTAAATTTTAGTTTTACATCTTTGACATCGAAACACATTTTTGGGATGTTTAAATGGTTTATATGAATTTCATTTTCTCCATAATTATTGTATACGTAATTGTGTGAGTGTGGTGACTTATTTCATATATTCAGAAGAAGGGGAATAGATTCGACGCGGTATGAATCATCATAGGGTCCAATAGGGTAAAAATATACCGCTATGCCACATGTGAATCTTTATGTGTTCACATAAACTCATGCATTCTTGAATATTAGCATCCGTCATAGAGATATAGTCGGGTCATATATTAGAATCGGTTTGACTTTACTCGAGAGAGACTGTTAAATAATTTAGGAGTATTGGTTCTTCAATATTTAAAAAGATTATTACACATGGATTTGTGATCCTAATACATTCATCATTTATTAGAAGGAAAAAAAAAAACTTCAACTTGCATTCGACATAAATTTCATTCAATTTAGTTAAAGCATTCATAATCACATCCGCATAATTAACTTAGTTACAAATTCATCAAAACAAATATATTTTTATTGTTTCGGTTAAGGTCACGATAATTAGAAATACAACTAGTCAATTCTTGTGGGACGACACTTGGACTCAAAAAGTCCACTTTATTACTTGTTAACGAACCGTATACTTGCGGTGTGTTTTATTCGAAATATATTTACGTGAACAAGTTGCTTTAACTTTTTTCCAATTAATGTGAAATATAGTTTTTAAAATTTTGTATTGAATGACGATATTAACATAGTCATAAAACATTAGTTTAGTAAACTGAATTTATTGAAGAAGGTAAGATAAAGAAAACATGTACTATCTTTCAACTTAATACAGACTTGGAGATAATCGTGGGCAAAGGATCACATCAAGAGGAGTAACTTTCATATTCGTCAGTCCAGCACTCACACTCATATCAACTTTTTCATCAAAGGGAGTTGAAAGTTCAAATGCATGTAACAAATTAGCAAGGACTAAGTTTAAAATCTGAATGCCAAATGTTGTTCCAGGGCAAATCCTTCGACCAGCTCCAAATGGGATCAGTTCAAAATTCTTACCCTTAACATCGAAGTCTTTATGAGTCGTGAGAAATCTCTCTGGCTTAAAATCCAACGGGTCAAACCATACTCGGGGGTCTCTTTGTAATTTCCAAATGTTTACAATTAGTGTCGTACCTGTTAAGGACGAAATTGCACATTCAACACATAAATATTTGAATTATTCCTCTTAAAAAACTAGTTTTATTGTACTCTATAAAAACTTGAATTATTCCTCTTACCTTTTGGAATATGATAGCCGGATAATTTGCAGTCTTGGGAGAATTCTCTTGTGCCACCCAGAAAACCGGCAGGGTATAATCGTAGAGTCTCTTTGACGATGGCTTGAAGATAAACCAGTTTACTGATATCTGATTCTGTAACTTGCCTTTCTTTTCCAACATGGATGTCTAATTCTTGTTGAGCCTTTTTCAATACATGGGGGTTGTTCAATAACAGAGATATTGCCCATACTAGCATAACTGTGGTCGTGTCTGCTCCACCAGCAATCAAGGTCTGAAGAAATATAAAGACAAAGTATGCTAGTAACAAAGATTATGATTTTTCTATGAAAGATGATACATTTATGTAAAAGATGGTGTTGCATTTACGAGCCTCTTCAATTTGGTCTTATTGCTATGGATTCGATGATCCTATAAGATGCTGTCATCTTGAAAGTATATGAAGGACAGACTAACTGGTAAGTAGAAGACACAATTTGAGAATCAAGCAACACGAAGAGTTTCAGTTTCACTTTATGAAATAACTGAAGAAAAAAATGCTAGCCTTATGAGAAAACTTACGGTGCATGTTGCTTTCGTGATGGTAGCTGGATCATAATCTTGAAGGCCTGATTTTTCTATAGTTGAAAGCATCACATCCATGAAATCCTGATTACTACCAGAATTTGCCTTTTGCTTGTGCTCTTCCAACCATTTCTCAACCATTTTATCCATTGCTTGTCCGGTTTCTTTCATTCTTTTCTCATATCCACCTAAATCCAGCCACCCAAGAAAAGGTATAGTTTTAGCCGCGACAAAAACTCCAGCCAAATGAAAGAAATCCCTCATCACTTTCTGGCACTGCCTTGCTTCTATTTTATCCCCATCAGCAGTTGCACCAAAATATCTCTTCCCAGCAACCATTCTGAGAACAACATTCAAATTCAAGTCCGCAAACCACTGCTTCATTTCCACCAAAACTCGACCCGATCCATCTTTCTTCTTGTTCCAATACTCGTAAAGCTCTTTTATGGCTACCTGTCAAAAGACAGGTTTTAAATAAATAAATGTAATTACTTATCTAATAGTTTGAGCTTTTAGATGAGTTATTAAATTCTCTTCTATTCATTTATAAAAATTGTGCACATATATCAAAAAATGAATTGCGTCTCTGCATGAATCATTGTGTTGAACTAATACATATAATCATTCTCTAAAACGTTAAGCTTTTTTATGAGTTGGTCAACAATACCTCAATCTCTGAAACACGTATGTGTTGAAGGAGATCCAGTCTACGGGGAGAGAATAATTCCATGGCTATTAGTTTGCGTATTTCACGCCAATATTCGCCATAAGGGGAGAACCCAAACATGGCGAAGTCATAGGACAAGTGTTTAGATGCGAGAAATTTTGGACGGGAAGATACAGCCACATCCCAGGTGGTAAACAATTCTTTAGCCAATTCCCAGCTGCTCACCACAAGGGTTTTGCGTACTCCAAGTCGGATTGTAAAGAGTGGTCCATGCTTGTCTGCCATTTCTGCCAAGGTGATGTGTGGAAGCCGAGAGCCACTGCTTATGAGGTGGAGGTGGCCTATGATGGGCCACGCGCCACCAGCTTCCGGCGGTGCGCTGTTTTTCCTAGCTTTAGACCTAGATTTCCAGTACAAAATCAAAAGTAGCGCAAATATTGCAGCTATGGAAGAATTGAGATGCGAGACCGATAATTCCATGGCTATCATGACTAGAGAATGAGGGCGGCCTGGTTTGTTGCTATTGGTCTGAGTATATAGCTTAGAGCATATAAGTAAAGCTTTTAAGCTTAGGCTAACAAGGTCTTATTGCCGTGATATTTCAAATTAACCTGCCATTTTCTTACATTACACGTTCGATGTTTAAGCAGTGTGGCCTACTTAAATTGTCTTACATTAATAGTTCAACGTTCATTATCCATTTAATAATATATTGCCATTTCAATCATTTTGCCAGAACGTGCCACAAACGTAACTGGCACCCCCTTAAAACATCTGTTACAATCGTAGCCAGCATAAACAAGGGTCTGCTCAGCATGGCTCAAGTTGCGTGGTTTCGTCACTATCAGTGGTGATTGATAATAACAAAAGTTTTAGTTAAAATTTGTTGTTGAAATATTATCTTCTAGTTGAATAATAATAATAATAATTCATTTTTAATAATAGCTGTATGAGATTCATATTCACTTTTCTATGACATTGAATTTACTTGATCCTTTCTAAATAGTTGTCGTGTATTTTATATTTCAATTAACATTGATTTCTTTAAATTATTGAATAGAAAAATATATTTATATGTTTTAATTGAGAAAGGAGTGTAATAAATCTTTAAGCAAAACTATAATGAAATTTGCATTCGCTTTTTGCAACAAAAATAATAAAGTTTTGTTTCATCAGGATGGATTAGTAAAATATAATGCCCTTGTTTGGTTTGGATTAAAATCTCCAGTCAAAATCAACAATTAATGTTAAACACACATTTTATGGAACCCACAACTTTTCAACCACACATTTCATCAACTTTTATCAAAATCTACTAAAAATTTGATTTTAATATCTACCAAATAGGGCCAATATATAATCAAACATAGAATTGATATCCTTTTCACAATGGATAAGAGTTATATTGATGTGGCATTGTTACATGTCTGCGGATCAACCCATTTTATTTTTATTTGTCAAAAAAATTAAAAAAATGCTTGATCCACTGACGTGGCATGAGCAAAGTTTATCATATCCATCGTAGACAGGAGATCAGGTTTGTAATAAAAAATTAAATCAAACATTATCTTAATCCCACTTTCATATTGTCCCAACCTAATCCATTACAGTTTACCACATGCAGTTCTAAAAGTTTTTAAAGAGGACTTTTGCCTCTATGACAACCTTAAATGCCCTCCCTATTTGGCTCACCATGGTGGCAAATATATCCACCACATTAGTGGTCTCCACGAAAGTCTGCCACCTATTCGTCCAATATTTGTGAAATGTGGCGGTGACAATTTCATTTTCTGGGGGAAGTATGGACAGAGCCTCCGAAGCCAGTTCGTCACTTCTTTTCGACATGGAGAGTTTGGTCTGAGATGTTGCATCAGAAACAACTGTTGTGTCGCTTGAGGCCTTTTCCCTCTTCAACTGCTCTTGCCTTGAAGGCTCTACAGCAATTGGCCTTTTTGATCTCACGGTGGCAACAATAGACCCCTCCTTTCCTGGTGGACGAAAAAGTGATTTTTTTTTCTTGGGAACATCCTCCACCTTACTTTCTCCCTTGTCCGTCATAGGAGGTCATCCCTTTCCCTCACGACCAGCAGCTTCCTTACTAATCTTCTCAAATTGATCCCTTACCTCCTTCGCAGCAGGAGATGAGGGCTTAAATCCTCTTGTTCCCAACTATGGAGGTGACAGTAAGCATAAAAGCCATGTCGGGGTGGGGTGCCTCACCTTCTCAAACTTTTTTTGCAAACAAAAGAAACATGGAGGTTCAGTATAAATTACCCTCTACGGCCATTAAGAAATTTCCTGAAGTTTTTTACCTTTTGGAGCCATCAGTCCGAACTCCTCGAAAAATCGATTGGAAGCAATCAAATGGTCAAACTCGCTCGAAAATAGAGGACGAAAATAGATATCCTCTATAACACCCAATTTCACTTGGGTTAACTCAAAGCGATCTACCAATCCTGTAACAATACATAAGGTCAGAATTGATTCAAAATTAAACAACAAAAATCTAAAGATGAAGCACTCACGAGCTTCGGAGTAGTTGGTGGCACTATCACATAGGGGGCCGTGTCACCCTCATATGTCTGTCACTATCCCCTTACCCAGAACTAGATCTTCTTCCATTATTTGAGGGATGAGGGAAAGCCTATGACAAATGGAGAGTGTGCCTCATGGATAGAAAGAGTACCACCCTTCAGAGTCCCCTTTTCCTAACACTCTAGGCTAGAAAATAGGTTGAAAGACGTAGAGGAGGATGTTGACCTATGATTGATTTCATCCTTAAAATCTTGATCATAACAAATAAGATTAATATTATTTCTAACAATTGATTTTGAGTGATGATAGTTCAATGTTAAAATCAATCGAGCATTTTCAAAATTAACACATTACAAATCGAGCTCATGAAGAAGATCAAGATCGAAGTCAATCATTAAAGTCAAATGTCAAGAAAAATCAAGATCAAGAGTTTAAGAGCCAACCTTTCGAGATCATATGTAAAATATAATACTTTGATCTTTAGTAATGAATGACAATAGTTAAAAAATCACTTTGTGCACAAAGAGTTATTTTCATATCACTTGCAAAAAATATTTTTGATCAAAAGTAAAATTGATTTTTCAAAGTGATACTTGTACTTAGATCACATTTAAAAAAAAAAAAAGTTCAACGGTCAACCGTTCTGATTGATTTTCAATGGCTAGTTTTTTGGGTCGTCCGGTTAGTCAGAAAAGTTAGCTTTTCTCACTTCTATAAATACCAACTCACTTGTCATTTATTTTAACACTTCAAAGAGCATTATAGAGAGGTTCTTTTGAAATAAAATATTTTATCTTTGTCAATTTATTTTCTTTAAAAAAACTTTTGATTGATTTTATCTTTGAAAATTATTTCTCTTATCAAAATTTTTCTTTTCTCTCTGTGCTTAACTTATTTATATCTATTTTAAAATATATTTTTTAAGAAGTTCTTGACATTTACATTGTATAAACTTTTCTACTTCTTCGTATTGAAACTTTGATTGATTGAATCTAAGTTTTGATTATCATATTCATCAAAGTTTTTCTAACATAACACTTGAATTTCATTCATTGCTATCTATTAAAGTGTTAGTCTACTTCTCTTCTTATACTTAACTTTGAATTTATCATTTATTAAGAAGAGAAGATTTCATTTGTAAAATTTATTTGAATTGTGGGTCGTGTTGAAGTCCCTTAAAGATCAACATTGTATAAGGATCGGTGCTCCTTGTTGTAAGTAACCGTGTAGGTCATATTGAGGTCCCGTAAAGCTTAATAGTGTGAGTCATGTTGAGTCCCATAAATGTCAACATTGTATACGGATCGGTGCTCCCTGCTTGTAAGTCACCGAAAGCATTGTAAAGAGTTAGATTGCACCATAAGTCAATCAACATAGTGAAAAAGGTCTTACTCGTGTCGGAGAGCTTGGTAACAAGGGACGTAAATCATTGCATTGGATTGAACCTCCATAACTATCGTTTGTACTATCTATCCCTTTTTACTTAATGCTTTTACTTTGTTCAAATTACATTGTCTCACTTATTTGCTTACTTGTGTTAAGTTGTCTTCGTTTATTTGCACTTATTATTTGATTGATCTACTTGCTTGAACTAGCTTATGATTATTAATTTATCAACATATTTTTAACTTACATGATTTTAGTTAATTATTCGAAAAAAAATTTAAAAATCAATTCACCCCCCTCTTGGTTAGTCGATCTTGGGCTTTCAATTGGTATCAGAGCAATGTGCTCAATTTAAAAGATTTCACAATCATGAGTAATGAGTAACCACATCTTTCATAATCTAGAGGGGTATTCTACAAATCGTCCTTTATTTTATGGTACTCATTATAATTATTGGAAGACTAGGATGACGATATTCAATCAATAGATTATAATATTTGGGAAGTCATTGAATTTGGTCTCTATGTGCCTAAAAAGGTTATTAAAGAGGATGGTAGACTGGATCAAATAATTTCTAAATCTAGAGAGAAATATAATGAAGAGGATAAAAGAAGATTGTCATTAAATGCTAGAGCAAAAAATGTACTCTATTGTGCGTTAGATAGAAATGAATTTAATCGTATTAGTACATGTGATTCCGTTTATGATATTTGACATACTTTAGAAATTACTCATGTTGGAATTAGAAAAGTGAAAGAAACTAAGACAAATCTCTTAGTTAAAAATTTTGAAATTTATTCATTAAAGAGAATGAACCTATTGTTGACATTTGCTTCACCGATATTGTTAATAGATTCAAAGGTTTTGATCGTAAATTTACTAATGGTGAGCTTGTAAGTAAAATGCTTAGATCACTCTCGGAAGAATGGAGCCCATTGAGAATGTTGATAGAAAATCTAAATATATCAACAATTATCCATTGGAAGAGCAGTATGGAACATTGATGACATATGAGCTAAATTGCACCGAGACAAAGAAGAAAATGTTGAAAAGCAAAGAAGAAGAAAGGTGCCAAGTTGCTTTTAAATCCGTAGTTGATGAAGGTACTTCGAGCGAAAATATGAATGATGAAGAACTTGATGATCTAGTTTTTCTTGTTAAGAAATGAAAAAGTTTTCGCAGCAATCGTCGATTCTAAAAGGAAGAAGAAAATGGTGAAGAGAAGAATAGATTTATTAAAAAGAAAGCACTTCAATTAACAGGGGATGAGAGTGATGATGATGACCATGAAGAAGATAGAAGTCAAGAGGAAATTGCCAACATGTGTTTCATGGCTATTGATGATGAGGTAAATTCGAATGAAAATTGTTCATATGTTGAATCATCTACCTCTTATGATGAAATTCTTGAAAATTTTGAAAAACTTGCTTTCAAACACTCTACTCTCAAAAAGAAAAAATTCCTTATTTGAAATTGAGGTAAATGAACTTTTAAAAATTCAAAATGATTGAAAAACGAAAAGTCAATTATGATTCTTTAATTAAGGAGAATTCTTTCTTACAAGAAATGATTTTAGATTTGACTCAAATTATTCACAAATTTACTCAAGGCAAGAAAAATTTTGATTTAATGCTTAATGAGCAAAAATGTGTTTTTGATAAAGGAGGAATTGGATATAAACCATTTTTAAAACAAAAGTCTCTCGAAAATTTCTTTGTTAAAACATCTACTTCCCCTATTCCAAATGTCTCATGTAATTTTTGCAATAAAAATAGACATGTATCTTTTAATTGATCAATCAAAAAGAGGTTTCACCTTGAGAGCAAATACAAGTGGATTCCAAAGTCCATAAACACTAACAATCAAGGACCCAAAGTTGTATGGGTACCAAAGAACAAAAACTGAATTATTTTTTGTAGGTACCAAGGAAAATAAAGAGCAAATGAACCTTGAATGGTGGATACTCAAAGCACATGGCGGGAAATCAAACTATATTGTCAAGTTCTAAAATAAAGGATGTTGGTCATGATACTTTTGGAAATAATGCCAAACGAAAAATCATTGTCGTTGAAATCATTAGAGATGTTTGAAATTGATGACTTAAAGTCAATGAACACTCATATGAGCTCATCAATCAAAAGGACAAATATAATCAAGGTACCTCTATAAACATAACAAAATATTGAGGTATGATCAAATCTCTTCTTTAATCGCAAGTAAACTCGATATTATATTTACTATGTGATTATGTGCTAAATTTCAATTCAATGCTCAAAAATCACACTTTAGTGCCATAAAACGAATTTTAGATATCTTAGTGGCATTAAGATATTGTGTCTATGGTATTCTAAAGGCACTCAAAAGTGGAATATTGTAGTAGAATTTGTGAATAAGGAAAATCAATTGGTCGATATTCTCATTAAACCTCTAACACTTAATAGATTTTCATATATTCAAAGAGGTTTGGGAATTATCGATGAATTTGAAGTATGTGACTAAATTAAATTCATGCTAAATGCTCTTGTATGATTCTACGTGCATAATTGGTTGGAATTTATATAAATTCTATTCAAATGATTTTACTTTTGTCATATGTATCAATCATACTTTGATTAATATTTTACTATAAAGTGATGAATATTCTTTTTTAAAATTGTATATATTTAGCATCTTGTGCTTAATTGAGGGGGAATATTTTGATTTAAAATTTTGATCTTCTATACAATAATCTTCCTATTATACATGCTATCATTTCACTTATACTAAAAGGAGAAATTGAGTAAGATAAATTTGAAAATCATTAAAA
Organism: Fraxinus ornus; assembly: GCA_903798235.1. NCBI lineage: Eukaryota > Viridiplantae > Streptophyta > Magnoliopsida > Lamiales > Oleaceae > Fraxinus > Fraxinus ornus. Next base: position 18,197 of record CAIGRF010214541.1, read on the forward strand.
AGGGGAATCTTTTATTGTTTCCTATAATCGTGTTTTGATCTTAAATACTATACCTTTTTTACTTATGTCAAAAGGGAAAAATGGAGTGAGATGATTATGCATGTATAATATGCTTAGAGTATATGAAAAATGGGGAAAGATGGAAAATCATTCATATGCTTTAAATGTGTAGTTATTGATTTGTAAAACATAGGGGGAATAGGAATTACATGATAAATTTATGATATATATTCCTCAAAATGATATCAATTGTTCAATCTTACCTTGCAAATCATCTTGTTTGTCATAATAAAAAAGGGAGAAATTGTTGACCTATGGTTGATTTCATCCTTAATGTTTTGATCATAACAAATAAGATTAATATTGTTTCAAACAATTGATTTTGAGTGATGATAGTTCAATGTTAAAATCAATCGAGCATTGTCAAGATCAACACATTATAAATCGAGCTCATGAAGAAGATCAAGATCGAAGTCAATTATTAAAGTCAAATGTAAATAAAGATCAACATCAAGAGTTTAAGAGCCAAACATGAAAGAAATTTCGAAGCAAGATCAAATATTAGGCTTTCGAGATCATAAGTAAAGGTATAACGCTTTGATCTTTAGTAACGAATGACAAAGCTCAAAAATCACTTTGTGCACAAAGAGTTACTTTCATATTACTTGCATAAAATATTTTTGATCAAAAGTAAAATTGATTTTTCAAAGTGATACTTGAATTTATATCACATCTAAAAAAAGGTCAATGGTCAACCGAACGTCCGGTTGAACTGGACCGTCCGGACAAGGCGTCCGATTTGACAAAAATCTTTCTGTCCATCCAAACATCCGGATGTCTGGTTCATCCGTAACAGTCATATTTGTTACCATTATGACTGATTTTCAACAGCTAAGTTTTGGGTCGTTCGGTTAGGCAGAAAAGTTGGCTTTTCTCACTTCTATAAATACCAACTCAATTGCCATTCATTTTAACACTTCCATGAGCATTATAGAGAGGTTCTTTTGAGATAAAATATTTGATATTTACTCTTTATTTTATCTTTATCAATTTATTTGCTTTGGAAAAACTTTTGATTGATTATCTTTGAAAATCATTTCTCTCATCAAATTTTTTCATTTCTCATTGTGCTTAACTTATTTATATCTACTTTAAAAGAGAAATATATTTTTGAAAAAGTTCTTGGCATTTACATTGTATAAACTTTTCTACTTCTTCATATTGAAACTTTGATTGATTGAATCTAAGTTTGATTATCATATTCATCAAAGTTTTTCTAACATAACACTTGAGCTTTATTCATTACTATCTATTAAAGTGTTAGCCTACCTTTCTTCTTCTACTCAACTTTGAATTTATCATTTATTAAGAAGAGAAGATTTCATTTGTAAAATTTATTTAAATTTTGGGTCGTGTTGAAATCCTTAAAAGATCAACATTGTATAAGGATCGGTGTTTCTTGTTGTAAGTCACTGTGTGGGTTATATTGAGGTTCCGTAAAGCTCAATAGTGTGGGTCGTGTTGAGGTCTCATAAAGCTTAACATTGTATAAAGATCGGTGCTCCTTGCTTGTAAGTCACCGAAAGAGTTGTAAAGGGTTGGATTGCACCATAAGTCAATCAATATAGTGAAAAAACATTGCTCGTGCCGGGGAGCTTGGTAACGAGGAACGTAGATCATTGCAATGGATCGAACCTCCATAACTATATCGTTTGCACTCTCTATCCTTTTTTACTTAACGCTTTTAGTTTGTGCAAATTACATTGTCTCACTTATTTGCTTACTTGTGTTTAGTTGTCTTCGTTTATTTGCACTTATTATTTGATTAATCTACTTGCTTGAACTAGTTTATGATTATTAATTTATCAACTTGTTTTTAACTTACGTGATTTTAGGTAATTATTCGAAAAAGTTTTAAAAACCAGTTCATCCCCCTCTTGGTTACCCAATCTTGGACTTTCAGAGGATGTCCTCGCCCAAGGAGGTCTCCTTCCACAGGAAGTAGGTTCTCATTAATTGGGCCCAAGCATTAGGTATGAGCTGGGTAGGCACCAACACGTACAACCTTAGGACAACTCTAAAGAAAGGATGAAGGGATAGACGAATTCCCATTTCAGAAAATACTTACTCATCGCTATGTACCCTAACCTAGGAAAATGGGCTCGCTCATCAGGATAAGGTGCTAAAAGTTCAATGGTATAGGGAATGGAAGAATTTTTCCTAATATCCACAAGGTCGGTAGTAGTTACGTTCGAAGGAATTTTGGCTACCACCAACCCGCATCATAGCCTAGTAGTCCCTCTCTCATGAATAAGTTGCTCTGTGATGCCCTAACTGCATAGATAAGGTCGACGCTATTGGTTATTGTAACCCCCATCTCTAAGGCTATTATCCTAATGTATACATCCTCCTCGTCAGAAGATGAAGAGTCATGAAACTCAAAACCAAAGAAAGTATGGGTCGAAAATACTTACGAAATCAAACAACAAAGTCGCTGGAGTTCTTAAAATTGACCAGAAAAATTTCGACTGGTTAAACAAAATAACATACAACTAAAGAGTTATTAGGAGTTTGATTTCTTCTTTTTACCAAAGTAAAGAATTATTTTCCCCAAAATCGTAGCCTTTTATAGGTGAGGGTCATCAACCTCAACCGTCAGATTTAGATTCAAACCATCCAATCATTCATTTAAGATTCAATCTAAGTACGGATGGTAATAGGCTCGTCGGCTCGGGCGGCCCATGCCCGTTGGGATAGAGTCGAGATTCGGGCTGAGCCGCATTTTGGAAGTCGGCCCGAGCCAGTCCGTGTGGCTCAAGGTGCCACACTGGCCATTGACATAGCTGCATGTTGCAGATAGCTATGACCAGGCATTAGTCATAGCTATCAGTGTTGAAATATTTTTTTAACTATTTTATGAAAAAAATTGATTGAAATTGATACTTTTTTTGCTATAAATATGCGATAAATTTTGAGTTTTATATCAATTTTAAATTTGTCATGAATTTCTTTTAAAAAAAAAGAAAAAAATGAGCCGGCTTGGTTCGCTAAGGCTGAAGTCGAAAGCTCAGGGTCGAGCCTAAATTTTTTTGCCAAGATTTTGCTCGGCTCAGCTTGGGCAAAAAAAAGTCCGAATTATTTTTACTCAAGCCGAGCTCTAGCCCGAGCTTCAAGTTTTGGTTCGACTCATTGACACCCCTAAATATGAGCCACCCATAGCGTCTGTCGTTTTGTATTTTACGGTTCAGATTAGGGCATTTAACGCACGCTTGCATATGCGTTTCTCCCTAAAAAACATGCATTTAGCAGTCATATTACTCATTAAATGTGTATGGAAAGTTGGACCATTTCAGCTGTCTTCCTCTGGAAAACGTACAAGACAGCAAATCATTTGGGCATAATAATTAAGGACGCTTCGTTTTCCTGACGTTTCAAAAAACATACCTCCTCAGATTCAATACATTACATCTTTAGCAAATGGTAGAAGCATCCCACTTAAGCTCCAACATCAATAGTTTCAACAAAAGCAATTGCTCCAAATAACTTTTTCGAGCAAACAGCCTTGGCTAAACGAACATCAGTTGACCTTTCCCAACCTTTTTCAAAAAATGAACATATTCAAAACATAGAGTTTCAAACAATAAAAACTTAAGCTCCATCTTTAAAATCTCAGTAAACCACAAAGCGAATGTTTTCCCTACTTCAAAGTTCCAGATAACACCTACGATGTATACTTTGCGTAAATCCTAAGTTTCGTCATTCAACTTTCAAATTCTAATTCTAATATATATATCTTTATATTTGGACTCGTGGAACTATAGTTACGCCTCGCCACCAAGGTCCAAACTAAGCTTAGATGGTAGTCCACGTGGAAACATAAATCAGGTAGATTAAGTCAACAAAGACCATGATTGGTCAAAGTGGCAAGGGAAAGAAGTGGCGAAGTTGAAGAAAAGACTCTAAAGCTCTTAATTTCAAAGCTCTCCATTCCGAAGCTCCTTTAGCTGACGTACTTGTTGGCTCTCAGGAGATCTACAGGCAATTTTTAGAAATGATTGATTTGAAATTTGTAATAATGAATGTCATGTCTATCAGCCTAAGATATACGGTGGCTAACCTATTGTCATTGTATTAAATGCGTAGCGGCTAGCTATGTGATGCTTCGACCTAAGAGATGAGGCCACATAGTTTTTATTCGACGATTAGCACTTCAGCCAAACTCTATAAATAGCAACTTTTGTAACATTTGAATCTAGTGTAACTCTTTACACTTAAAGCCATTTTCGATATTCTCTAGCTTACTTCACAATCTTGTTGGCTTGATTTTAGATCATCTTGCTTTGATTGAGTTGTTTGTGGTTGATGATTAATAAGCAATCATGTTTAAACATGTTGCCGGTGTCCGAACATTTTTGGCTCGTGCGTTAGAGCATGTCCCATGCTCATATATAGCGGCCTTGTCCGACCTAGTTTATGGTCAAAGTGTGTTGAAACTTGCTTGCATGCTTGATATCTTTTATGTACGTCAGCTTTGCAAAAAGTGAGGACAACAAAATACATTGACAAAAAGTAGCATAGCAAAAGTTTTATTTAGGTTTAGCTTTGTTATTACTGCACAAGTCTAAAACCACATCCCACATATTCTTAAAAAGTCATAAATTTGTCATCAACATTTAACTGTAATTTAATATTAGTCATGTTTTTGTTTAAATATGGATTTTATTTATGTTATATACACCATTAACCCCTAGCTAATCTACTGCTGAACATTTTATCTTGTTAAAACAAAATCTAACGTGAATTCTTGTGGCTGATTGTGCAGAAATAAAAATTCAGTTTATTATAGAAGTTTAAGAACACCAAAATTTTGTTCAAAATTGATAAGTATGCGGACTATGCAAACGCGTAGAATGACAAGAAACTTGTTATTGCAATTTTACATATAGATTATAGAGAAACACATGTTTACTTCCCTTTCGTTCCATGAAATTAGCCTATGGAATTTTCTATTTGTTTTCTGAATAGCCCTCACTCCAAAACATATAATCTTGCTTGGAAAAATTATCCTAACTTCTTGTGGGCTAATAGTCAGGGGCAGGAACATCTAGTTCAGAACAACTCGCTAGGATTTCAACGGTGAAAATAGAATAGGTCATCTTTGAAGGATCTACTTGTTAAGTACACCAAAATTGAGACTCTGATCTAGAATTGGCAGGTCTCTATCCAAAACTTAGAGAATCAGGTGAGACAGATCGCAACTGTATTATCCAATAGACTACAGGAAAACTACTAGGTGACACAGAGGATAACAAACATGAACAAGTTTTAACAATTGAAGAGGTGAATTATGCAGATATGGAGACACTATTAGTCAAACTTGCCACCTCTATTCGAGCTTATGTGCCATATATCCCATTTCTTTCAAGTCTTTAAAAGCAGCCAATAGAGGAACAAGTTTCAGGCTATCATTACGAAGAGTGGAGTTCAGTTGTTAGAGATTAGCGCAAGAAGGAAAGAGACTGAAAGTAATCAAGTACCTAGTATGGGCAAGGAACATGTGGATCAGTCTGAAAGATCAATAGAGATGAATCAACAAAATCTTTTAGACAATCCATAGGTTAAGTCAACCGTTCCTGTAAATACATTTATACCTTCAATCCCGTTTTCTCGAAGGCTGTAGAACAACAAGCTGGAAAGGCAATTTGCGAAGTTCTTAGATGCTCTTAAAAAGTTGCAAATCAATATTCCTTTCATTGATGCGATCCTATAGATTTTGAACTACTCCAAAGTTATGAAAGAGATGTTGAAAGAAGAGGAAGCTGTTTGAAAATGAAACATTGTATTATTTAAAGAGTGCAATACAATCCTTCAGCATAAGCTCCCGCTTAAACTAAAAGATCAATGGTGTTCCATTCTACCTTACTCTATAGGAGATTCAATAACATTAATGCTTTCATTAACTCTAGAGCAAATATTAATTGAGACCCTTGAATATTTACAAAAAAAAAAAAACTAGGATAGTGAGAACCAAATAAGATGTCAGTCACACAGCTAGCGACAAGTCCATCAAGCATCCTTAAGGAGTAGTTGAAGACATGTTCATCAAAGATGGATTTTATAATTCTTGATATTGGGAAAAATCAACACATGTCTTGTTCCTAGGAAGACCATTCCTAGCAATTGGGTGTACTTAATTGGATTTTGAAACATGTGAGATGATTTTATGGACGAAAGATAAGCAATAAAGTTTTACTATGAACACTTCACTCAAACAACCAATCTATCTCGATGAGTGGAAAATGATGGAAATTAAAGTAAAGGATGACTATGCAAGTCATCGCTATAAGAAGGGTATTAGTGGACTGGTTGGAACAATAGATGATCAATATATGAACTTCAAGTGTTAGAGGGTCAAGGATAAGACTGAAGATATCTATCTGCAAGTGCAGTCATTGCAAGGGTGAAAATTTCCTTTTCAAGCCACGTTGAGTGGCAAAAAGCGAAATCAAACTAATGACTACAAATAAGTGCTTATTGGATGGCTGCTCAATCGTCAACCTTTAAATTTATTATGCTTTCTAGATATACGATGGAGAGATTATTTTTATTCAGAAGTCGACATCTATACAAAAAAATGTGAACAGTAACTTTGCTGCCGCAATCCATACTGCAGTACCCTATTCCGTTCCTCCCTTCATCCCTTGGTTCTTCTTAGATTATGAGATATTTTGTTCCAAGTTATTTGGTCACTAATATTTGAATTGTATTTATTTTACAGGAACATGATATTGAGGAACACTTAAACCAACACTGGCCAAGGGGATGACGTGATCAAGTCGACCATCTTACTTTCACACTTTACTGTCATTTCGGCCACCACCTTTGGCTTAACCAGGGAAATCTTTGGTTTTTCCTCTTTGTCCTTCTCTTTAAATACATAGTGCTATATTTTCGTACATTGAGGACAATGCGGGTTCTAAGTTTGGGGGTGGGATATTATCGTCAATTATGTGTGTTTTTATTGCTTTTGCATAATTGTTGTGTGTTATAAAGAGAAAAATTTACTGCTTTTGTGTGCTTGTGTGGGTTGGTGGCCTTGCTAGCAATCATATATACATTAAAATTACGTGCCAAACTAGGAATGGTGGAAATATTACACTTTGGGATTGATTGATGCTTATTTAGGTTGCTAGCAATCATATATACATTAAAATTACTCGTCAAACTAGGAATGGTGGAAATATTACAATTTGGGATGATTGATGCTTTTTTAGGTAAAACTTGATCTTACTTGTACATGAGACTTGTGTTTTTTACATCACGAATAAGTGTTGTGATTTATATGTTGAAATAGGTTGAAAGTAGTGGAACCTAGTTGCTAAAACCAAGAAAGACCACTATTAGATACACCCTAAACCACTTTTAGGTTAGTTTGGAGATGGTTGAACTAGTGTAAGAAGACATTTATATGATTAAGAACTCCATGAGTAAAATTCTTGTGTGGATTGTTTGAGGCCAATAAGATAAAAATTAGGTGAAAATCTTAAGTTAGAAATCGATTCTTTAGAATGTGTTTAATGAGAGGCATTGTACTAGTATGACAAAAAATAATAATAATACTAATAAAAGAGGAAAAAAGTTTTCTTATTGTGAAACGTCTTTTCGTAGCATTTATAACTCAAGTTATTAAACCTGCAAGAGTATTTGAAACTTGATGCCCTATGTCATTTGACATGAGAGACATTGGTCAAAAGTTCGTTACAAGGGTTATTTTGAAATTTTAATAGAGAGAAGTCCGCACAAAAGAGTTGATAAAAAGGAAAAAAAACATATTACATACTTTGATTAAGCTTCGAACACTTGTTTGAAAGAGATAGACCTTTAATAAGAGATAATTAGCCTAGATGAGTCTTAAATGCTGAAGTAGTTGAAATATAGGAGAATCCTTAGTTTGTGAAATGTTTAATTACTATTAGTGACATCTATCAATGCTAAAGAGAGTGAGGACTAGGATAATCTGAAATTCAGTCCAGGATCACACCTTGAGAAAATGAGTGAAAACAATAAATTTCAGGTGTGTATCTCATGAGTGAAGAAATGAGAAATTTGACCAATGAGGGTTGAAAATTGAACCAAACATGAGTTTGTGATGTTTTACATAAGTCTTCACATACATGTTGAGTTTTACATTGAATATGTAGAGATTGATTATTTATGTGATTTTAAAACTATTCTTTGTGTTGATATAAAAACTTCAATCTTCAATTTAAAGTATTATCACATATCAATTTCCCGCCGAAGAAGTTATGCTCTGGATTTTCAGCCTTAGATTGAGACCCATTTTTGGTATAGTAAACATTCGAATTGGGAAAATTATATTCAAAACAATTATAGCCCCTTAAGTTAACTTTCTAATACAGTTTGAATCGCCTCAATCAGATATTAGGAGAGAAAGATATAACAAATATACTGATAATAGTTTGGAACACAACCAAAGCGCGCGCCCCCAACCTGTACAGGATCGTCTGAAGGAGACATGCACCTCACCTATAACTAGGCACACACCTAGTTCAACTCTGAAGGAAAAATTTTGTTTCCTTTTTCTTGGTTCGACTATGTATGAAATGACATCTTTAGCATTTTATATAACCTAAACAAGGCCGAGAACGTGGGAAACCATTATTTTATCATTGAAGAAAGACTAGAAAGCAGCAAAGAAGAATTCTACAATAACATTTGAAGGTTTAAGGCTTGTATTGAAGATTTTCATGCAAGAAATCAAGCTTTTGAGCTCTTCATCAATTTCTTTGCTTAGGGTAATGTATTTCTATATCTTTTTGTGTTATTTGAATATCAAATGTTGGGCTAAACTTTTTTTATTGGATGAATGATGAAACCTATTGATTGCCATTTTTTATTCAAAGATTAAGTATTTTAGTGAATTCTTGTGCTATCGATCACTTATACATGCTTATTTCATTATTTGAATGTTTGATTATCACATAGACAATTAGTTGTTTATTGTAGTGTTGAGAGAATAACAATAGTTTAGAACATTGCATATTTGACACGTGGAAAAAAAAGGTGTTAAAAATAACTTTATGGTGTTGCAATCTATAGTGATAATCATGTGACTGAATGCCTTTTTTTGCATATGAATTTGAACTAGGGATAGGATCGTGCTTAAGATATATTTAACATATCTTGAAAAGAAATATTAGATATTAATGAATTATTGATTGTCGTGACACTTGAAGAACATTCACTTACCTAAGTCGAGAATTGGAAATAGAGATCAATAGATGAATTCTGAAATCCAATACATGCATCCCATTATTTGATAAAAACTAATCTTTTACAGTATACTTAACTTAATTTAGGATAATATAGAAAAAAACCCAACTCTTTTGTGTTATATTAAATCAAATTTGATTAAAACTAGTAAACTATAATTATAATTATTCATCGTGAGACGATACTTTTAATTCTCTGAATCTATCATTTGTCAACAATCTTGTATGCTTACGGATTTTGTTCGAACAAATACATTTATGTCAAGCCAAATAATTTATATGAAATTGAAGGTATGAACTAATTTACTATATTATTCCTTAACACACAAGATCTACACTACTAATTTTACCATAACTAGTGAGACGCACAAGAAAGGCACGTGTCGTAGTATAGTTGGCTACGTAATAGTGTTGACTGATTTTTGATTATTTTTGGAGACATCACTAATTAAATCTTATTTAGCAAAACTTCTTCAATAGAAAACTTGAAACTTTCAACGAAAAATACACAAATAAAAGTTAGAAACAAAAGGGAAAATTATTTATCATAAACAACCAATATAAATCAAAACAGATGAATATCAGCTCAACAGTGAATATGTTAATAAGAAGGATGACATTAGTACAAC
>CAIGRF010214541.1:40200-50525 GCA_903798235.1 Fraxinus ornus
TTAATGCCGTGATATTTTAAATCAGCCTGCCTCAAATTAGATTAGATTGCACATTGAAAGATAAGTAGAGTGGGGCCTACTTAAATTGTATTTACATTAATAATTCAATGTTCAAAGAACATTTAAACTATCATATGACTAGTACAACTAAAACCTCACTAAGATCCATTTAACATGCGTCACAAAAGAGACCTTTGTTTTGTTTTATTTCAAAGCTTTCTTACATCTACATCGAAGTGAATAAAGCTTGAGAATTTTGCAACTTGTCGACGAAAAACCTAGTCCTCTTTTGTTTGGCTAATATTTAGACACTATTTGATAGAGATTAAAATCAGATTTTTAATATCATAAAATTCTTAAATATTACAAATTTATTCACCATTATTTACAAACACTTACCTATTATGAGCTCAAAGTAGCCCAACAAGGTTCCGCTCAGCAAAGCTCAAGTTGTGTGGTTTCAGTTGAATTTACACAAGTTGACAAGGTCAAGCATTTACTTAACTTAAATTGGACAATAATTGCATGGCATACTAATTTTGAGTATATACAAAACTTAGGTCCGTTTGATTGTAAGAAAATGAATTTCAGGGAATTGAATTGCCTAGAACTTGTTTTATTGGAAATTGTTAATTAATTGTTTTTGATTCGTATAATTTTTCACCTGAAAAATATTGAGATTTTGGATATTTTGATATTTGTTTGACCTTATTTTCCATGAAAATTGTCAATTAAAGGAGTGGAATTTGTTACAATTATAAATAAAATTTGTTTGCATTGCCAAAAAAAAAAAATCGCTTAGAAAAGTTTTTCCCACCAAAGTGGTGGGAAAAACATTTTCTCAAAAATCAAGAAAATGTGAGCAAGAGGGTGATAGATGAAAAACTAATTCCATGAAAAAATTGTGCAATCAAACATGTAAAAATGTGAAAAATGAAATTTAATTTTCATCTTCCATGAAATTGAAGTGCAATCAAACATGACCTTAGTTCATAATATTGTGAAAGTTAAATAAAAAATATTTTACCATCTTTCAATATTTTAGTAAATATATCAAGTTTTTCCATTTGCTTATATGACTTGCCAACACTACAAATGAAAGGTAAGCCGATTCGCCTCTACCTACCTATCCTCTTTTTTCTTCCTTTGTGATTCTAATTAAAGACTTCAACCTCTTCTTTAGCTTTAAAAAGAATATATTAAATAAAAAAAATCATCTTCTCCAAATCCCACCCCTCACTACCCCTACCATGAAACCCGATCAAAAGCAAACATGTTAGGTTTTTAATGTTGGCGATTATGTGGATAAAATGACTAATTTGTAACACGATTAAAAGTTAAGGACCTAGGGTGCAATTTATATAAATTGGGTTATGAGGTCGAGGGTATGAGCATGAAAAGAGGAGAAACATGACGCCACATTTTCTCTAGCCTATCTCCTAGAAACTGCTCGAGCGACAAAAATGGAATTCTCGTCCCTCGCCTACACCCAGGTTTCGCTCGAGTGACAGTTTTATACGGAAAACCCTAATTTACATTTTTAAGCAAATTTTTCCGGCTCATTCAACCTAATTACCCTCTCGTATAAATACCCAAGCCTATGCACGAAATTGAGTGGTGGTTTTTCATTATTTTCATTTCATCATCTTATTCTCTAAAAATCCAAGAACATATTCTTTCATTGTGATTTATCATTTCTTCTTAAAATCATTTAACCACCTATTTGGGAAAACATCATATTAAAGAATCCAAAACACCTACTTCCTAAACATCCTTAGGAAGGTATTTTCTTTGTTGAACTTCAGAAATTTCTATAGGTTGAGAGAGATTGGACTACAAGCGTAGGAAGAGCACAAGACCTTGGAGCAGGTTCTTGGAAATACACTTGGAAGAGATAATTGAATAAGATCAGGAAGCTAGAAGGAGATATCAGATATTGGAAGCTACAGAAAGTAGATTGGGAAGTCTAGTGGAGTTGGCTAGACAACATATAACTGTAGAAGATCGGGAAGCTGGTAGGTACAATAGATCTTGAAGATTACAGAAAATACAATAGCGGGAACTAGTGGAATTTGCTAGGTTAGAAATAGACTGTAATCCATATTATCTATAGTTGAGGTAACTGACTTGGTCCTATAGTTTTTACCCAGTTGGGTTTTTTCGTCATCATTTTGGTGTTAGTTATTTATTGATTTCTTTATTACTATAGGATAATTGGACATGTATGCTTAATCATCTAGAAACAATTAAAAGTAATCGTTGCTTTTGATTTATTAATTCCACACGTAAGGTCAAACTTAGTTAGTAAATCGCGTAATTTTCAACTGGTATCAGAGCCTAAATTTGAATCCTGACCTTAAATTTCTAGATGAGTAATTCATTATCCGTCTCGCCATATTTTGATGGCAATAATTATGCTTATTGGAATGTTAGAATGAGAACTTTCCTAAAATCTGTGAATGAGTGGATTTGGTTGAGTGTGGTGAACGGTTGGAATGCCTCTAGTACAACTATAGACAACGTAGTAACCCTCACTCCCATCGCTAATTGGACTAGAGCTAACTTAGATGAGTGCAACTAGAATAGTAAAGCATTACATGCTCTATTTATGGCAGTATCCTGGGACGATTTAGGCAAGTGTCCATGTGTAAGGTTGCTAAGAGGTTTACGATATTTTACAAACCACACATGAGGGAAAATGGGCTGTAAAAAATTCTAAGTTGCAAATGTTAACCACTAGATTTGAAGAGATTATGATGAAATAGAATGAAACTTTTGATGAGTTTTACGCGAGCTTAAACGATATAGTGAATTCTAGTTTCAACCTATGAGAGAAAATCCCCGAGCCTAAGATAGTGCGTAAAATTCTTAAATCCTTACCCGAGCGTTTTAGGCCTAAAATCACGGTAATTGAAGAAAGTAAGGACATAGATTACATTAAGATAGACGAGTTAGTTGGATCCATCTAGATGTATGAGTTGACCTTAGATAAATCTTTGACATTGAAATTCGTGAGAAACATTTGGATAGAAACTTCTGATTCTGATTCTTCGGATGATGAAGAGTTAGCTTACCTGGCTAAAAGATTTTGAAAATTTTTTAAAAAGAAAAATAATCCTCAAGAGAGACACAACGGTGGCCCGAGTGAATATAGGAGAAAATCTAAATCTGTGAGATGTCATAATTGTCAAGGTTTTGCCACGTTAGGAGTGAGTGTCCTAGCAGTAGAAGAAATTCGGATAAGGCTATGAATGCTACTCTCACTGATAACAAGTCCAACTCGGACAATCAGAGTGAGAAATCCACTCGTGAGGAAAGTAGAAAATATATTGCCTTTACTGCTAAGGTTAGGGAAGGATCTGACTAGGGGATTGAAAGAGAAGAGGACTTAGATAGTGATAGGGATTCTAATGAAGAGTTTAGGAGTTATGAAGATATTCAAGAGGCTTATGATAGATATATGAGAAGAGTCTTAAGATTCTTACTAAAAACAAAGCATTGAGTACGAAAATAAGGACCTTTAATTGGAGAATGAGAAGTTAGTAGCGTACATTAAGGAATCTACTTCGATCCAGAGTGAAGTGAAATCCATGAATAAAACTTTAGAGACTCGATTTAAAAACCTCACCAGTGAGCTTGAGAAGTCCTCTAGGAGAGTCGATGAGTTAACCACTGAGAAAGAGACTTTAGAAATACAGGTTAAGAACCTTCTGATCGATCTAGAATATTCTAAGTCTCAACTGCTTGCCTTTTCTAGTGGTTCTGAAAAGTTAGGTAACATTTTAGGAATGAGCAAGTCGGCTGAAAATAAGGGAGGTTTAGGTTTTAAGGAAAACAGTATTAGTACTTCTAAGACCACGTTTGTCCCTGTCACTGACCGACCCAAACATGTGCCTAACCCGATCTTAAGGATAAGAGATTTATTAGACAGATGCCTACNACGTTAGCATCCACATAACATTGCTCCTAGGTTTATCCCTACATGTTTTCACTGTGGTGAGTAGGACACATATAGCCTAGGTGTCATCATTTCCTGAATAGAAAGAGATATCAGAACTTAAATAGTAAGAAGGATCAAGACTTTGTTGGTCAGATTGACTTTCTTATTAATCGAATGAGTTAATGGACTAAGTTAATGACACAGATAAATAGGAATATTCCCGTCCTATGCAAGTTTGTGTAAAGAGAAATGATCTGAAAAATGTTGAAAGAAATCACGGTGCTCTTAAAGGTAAGAGCATTTGCATACCTAACTAATTAGGTATTTTTGATATATGCTCGAGCTCTATCATTGTGTGTCATTGATTTATGTATGCATCACATTTGTTTATTTGTTTTCTAGGTAAAAATCACATGCATTATTATTATTATTTTTGTGTGTGTTTGATTTTTTTGTATACTTGATGCATTCATGTTTTAAATTAAAAACAAAAAAAAATTGAAAAATAAAAATGATGGGAATTTTTACTACAGCATGATATTGAACATTCTTAAACTTGTTAGTTGTGATCATGCATAAGTTTAATCGATGAGCTATAATATAGTTTTCATTGCTAACTTAGGTTATTTATGAAATACTTAGTATGTGTGTATTTATGTACTATCTGCACTGCACACACTATGATATTATTAGTGGGACTTTACCGCGTGTGTGAGATTTGGGATGACAGTCACATGTTGATAAGGTGACTTTGAACATAAGTTGATCTTATTTTAAGACCTAAACTTAAATTTATCCCCGGTAATAAAAAGCTCAATATCTTATGTTATTATTTGGAGCATATTTGACTCGAGCAATTAAGCATGCGAGGTTTCCCATAGCCTGGTGCCTATGGTCAACTGATTTGGATAAACCGGCTTAAAACTCATTACATGGGGTCATTTTAGTCGTTTATTGGAGAAGAGCCTACACTTAATATGTGAAAAACAATTATGAGCTAAAAATATTGAACAATATGAAAAATATATATGCAAAAAGTCAGGGGGAGAAAAGAAAACATCAATACAAAATGAGCTTTTATTTAAAGGTCCTAATGTGCTCTAAATGATTTGACTTTCATAAGTAAAGGAATATATTTATTGGCAGAAATGTTTAGTATGTCATTTTTCACAAAATTAAGGTTTGGAATTCTGATTACAAAGGATTAGTAACATTTACACACATGAGTAATTTATACAATTTACTCCATGTTAACTTGAACTGAGTATGTGAGAAGGTTTACTGCACATTGATTATACTTATGCATGCTAACAACTATATTTTTTTGAGTGATTTTATATTATTGTTAAAAAAATTTTTTATATCTTTGTCATTTGTGACAAAAAGGGGGAGAGATTACACAAAGGGATGAAATTGAATGCATTGGCATTTGACATTTAGAACGCGTTGGCATTTTCATTTTATGTCTTAGGGGTCATTGGGGAGAGACATAGATACATTTTGCATGCTACATAAATATGTTAAGAGTTTGCAGTAATGAGGAGAATTGACATTGCATTCCATATTATAATGTATAAGCTGTTTGAGTTTTGATGTTTTGTGATGTTAATGTTTCGGTTGGTGTTTTGATTGACATTAATGTCACGTCTCAAACTAGCATGTTTAATCATGATTATGAACTTCAATTGTTACATTTCCTGTATCATGTGCTTTTAAACTTAGTATTTGAGGTTTGGATTTCAGGAAACAGATTTAACAAGGAATGCAAGAAACATAAGTTTGATGAAGCTTTGGGTAGTTTAGATTTTGTATTTAGTTTTCCTTAACTTATTCTATAGTGTTGTCACTGAATGTCAAAGGGGAAATTTCTTAAGTTTTTAGTGTTGGTGATCCTGTGGATAAATGGACTAATTTGTAACATGTTGTAAAAGTCAAGGACCTAGGGTGCAAAAATTGGGTTATGAGGTCAAGGGTTTGAGCATGAGAAGAGAAGAAACACGACGCCGCATTTTCGCTAGCCTATCGCCTGGAAATTACTCGAGCGACAAAAACAAAATCTCCATCGCTCGCCTGTCGCTGAAGTTTTGGTCGAGCGACAATTTTATACGGAAAATCCTAATTTGTATTTTTAAACAGAATTTTCTAGCTCATTCATCCTAATTACCCTCTCCTATAAATACTCAAGCCTATGCACAAAATTGGGTGATGGTCTTTTATTATTTTCATTGCCTCAAGATCCAAGAACATATTCTTTCATGGTGATTCATCATCATCATTTCTTCTTGAGATCATTTAATCACCTGTTTGGAAAAACATTATATTAAAGAATCCAAAATACATACTTTTTAAACATCCTTAGGAAGGCATTTTCTCAATTGAACTTCAGAAGTTTCTAAAGTTCGAGAGAGGTTGCATTACAAGCACAGGAAGAGCACAAGACCTTGGAGCAAGTTCTTGGAAATCCACTTGGAATAGACAATTGAAGAAGATCGAAAAGCTGGAAGGAGACAGTAGATCTTGGAAGCTACAGGAAGTAGATCATGAAGTCTAGTGGAGTTTCTTAGACAGCATCTAACTGTAGAAGATTGGGAAGCTGGTGGGTACAACATATCTTGAAGATTACAGAAATTACAACAGCGGGAACTAGTGGAATTTGCTAAGCTATAAATAAACTGTAATCCATAGTATCTATAGTTGATGTAACTGGCTTGGTCCCGTAATTTTTACCTAATTGGGTTTCTCCGTCATCATTTTGGTGTTAGTTATTTATTGATTTCTTTATTACTGCGGTATTCAAAAATAGGATCATTGGACATTTATTAATTATGCATGTAATGTCGAACTTATTTAGTTAACTGCGTAATTTTCAAAACCCATCTGATAAACATGGATCAGCATTATTCGATAAAGCCCATGTTTGTAGCCATTTAAATGAACTGAGTGCATCGTCCATGACTCTCGAGAGGCAGTGCTTCGGCTCCAGGCGATACCTGTTGTTACAGTTTGGCCCAATCTAAAACCCACCGCCACTTACTTCGCCATCAACAGCTTCGCCACCCAAATGAATGACACTCCACTCCGAACAAGCATATATGCCAACGCCTTATTCTTGAGAACATTTTGAATCCCAAAGCACTACCCAAGATTGTAGTGAGGAATGTAGAGCATACAATAAAGCAGTTTCACCAATTAGTTTTAATTTTTTTTTTCCAGATTTTCTATTTTTGGTGTTTCTGCTGGATGAAGAGTAAATAGATCTAGTTCCCCAATTAGATTTGAAGCTTTTTGAGGTTTGCCGCTGGATAATGAGTAAGAAAAGCAGAATTCTTTGGTTGAGGGTGATGTTGATGGAGGCCAGTTGGCATTTTTGGGAATATTTTTATTGAGGGTGGTGTTGACGGAAGGCATTTAGGGTTTTCGGCAAGCAAAGCATAATTATTTGATCGAGGGCAGTGGTTGGGCGGTGTTGATGTAGCAACAATGGTTGGTGTTGGTGGTAAGAATTCATCAACTTCTAGTTTTTGATTTTGGAGTTGGAAGTGGGGGTGGGGTGAATTGGAGAAGTCGAAGTTCATTTTTTTTTTAATTTAATTATTTAATTATAGAAATATATATTGACCATTTTGCCGTTATTTAATTTGTCAATTTGAGTCAAAATTCCAATTTCAGTGTTGACTAACGGGATTCTGGACTGAATCCATACAATGGACTCTGGCTGCCATTAAAGTAAAAGGTTTGAGCTAGAAAATGAGATGTTTGGGATCTCCAATGCAATTTCCCTTCATTTTTTCATCATTGCATTATCATGTTAATACATATTCGGTTCAAAATATTTTGAACATTTATTTGGAGTTGAGTTTCATATGAAGAGGATTCAAAACATAAGAAGGTTCGTTGGTATACGTAATTTGGAGTGCTCTTACTATGGATTTGATCTTTGTATCTTTGCTGATGAATGCCGAAAAACAGTTAGCACTCGTAAGGATAAAGAGTTCAACTCTTTCCCCGACCAACTCATATTCATGCATTTCTCATTTCTATTTTACATAATTGTTTTCGGTAAGTTGAAGTTATATTCGATTTTATGCACGTAAAAGGTATGTAATTGAAATATAATAAATGCACGTTTACAATTTTCCTAACAATTAGTAAAGCTATTTCCGTACAAGTAGAGCGTTTAAGCTTAGGCTAACAAGGTCTTAATGCATAAATCCCACCATTGTCTTACATTGCATATTCAATGTTTAAGCAAAGTGTGGCTTGCTTAAATTGACTTAACATCGACAGTTCAATGTTCATTATCCATTATCCATTTCCTTATCTATATCTTATGTAGCCAGAACGTGCCAAAAACGTCGCTGACACCCTTTTAACATCGGTTACAATCGTAGCCAGCTTGTTAAATCTTTTCTTTTAAGAATTTTGATACATTTCATATCAAAGTTGTCCAACAAGGGTCTTATCAGCAAGGCTCAAGTTGTTAATAACAAAAGTTGAAATTTCGACATCTCTTGTTGTTGAAATATTGTCTTCTAGTTGGAAATTAACATATATATAATTAATTTTTATAATATGAGCTATATTATATTCATATTCACTTTTTATTGAAATTAAATTTACTTGTTCCTTACTAAATAGTTGTCTTTTACTTTGTGTTTTAATTAACATGGAATTCTTTAAAGTATCGAATAGAAAATTGTTTGAAATGTATTTATTGATCATCATACTTACATATTTACCAAGCAAAATTATATTGTCCTCATTTTTTTCAATCACATTCTCTTAATAAATAATTTTGCCCGTGAATTCATAAGATTTTCATTCTTTAACAACACATTCAACGAACAAAATTACTATTCATAAAATCAATTCTAAAAATCTCTACCTAACATGGCCATTATAAAATCTGTACACTCTTTTTGACAAGAAACAATGAAGTTTTGTTTAATCAAGATGGAGTAGTACAATAAAATATTATATAGTCAAATATTAAGGCGAGACGAACGCCGAACTCCATACAAGGACTCATGAAAGATTCGATGGAGCTGATCTACTCCCATTTTAATTCATTATAGTTTACACGCACTCTTAATAAAATTCCTAGCAAAAAAAGATAAAGAATATTAAGTCATTATTTGACAATCACTATTTCAAAACTCTCTAATTCTCGAATTAATTTTCAACTATACATTTACACAATAAAATATTTTGCACGTGAACCCAAGATAAATTAACTTCTCATCATTGTATAATTGAATACATCCTAACATGATCCGTAACTAAGTATCTTAGATTCAAACACGAGAAGTTATTTTCTTGTGTAGGCCATGTTTTTGTCTCCCCTTCTTTTGAAATTCATTTGGAAGTCATTGTTTTCTTCTCAAAACATCCTAACATGACCCGTAACTGAGTATCTTCGCTTCAAGACAAGAAGATAATTTCTTGCATATGCCATGTTTGTCAATGATCGAATTATATAAAAGACGAAACATTTATTATTGACGTAACGTGAAGTGCGTTGACAGAAAGCGACAATGCAAAGGTGAGTTTTAATATTAGTCATTAGTAGATGAACTTTAATTAATTGCACATTGTCCTTTAAATGTGCACTCTACTATAGTTATACACTCCGTCAACTCCTATCAAATCTACTGCAGATAATTTTATCTTGCTAAAGCAAATCACACCTTTAAAAGTTAAAACAGACTTATCAAGAGTAACAGTAAGACTATATGTTTAGTTTAATTATTTGAACTAGTCGTTACACGTAGATTAACTTGCTTAATTTTGGGCACGAGAACAAAATTAAATAATTCATGTGAAAAAAAAATTGCTTAATAGATTTTTATATGCTTAATAGTCTTAAAAATAGTTAGTTACTCATTTTTTCACATGTAAATTTGAAATCAAAGTTGCCATTTTTAATCACAAAAATTGTTTTTTTTTTTTTTTTTTCAGAAAATAAGTCATGGTTGCCTAAACTTGGAAAGGTAAGATTTACATTTGAAAAAATAGTTAGTTGCCTTACATTACACACTCTAAGATTAAACAGAGTGTGGCCTACCTAAATTGTCTTACATTAATAATTCATCTTTCATAGTCCATTTAAAGTTTAAACTATCATATAACCAGTGCCATTAAAACCATTTTCTTGTCCAGCTGTATGCAGCTAAAACCTACCACAAACTTCACTACCATCCATTTAACGAGTTGACATCTGCTATCAAATTTGTTATCCAATTAAAAATTGACACATCATGTAAACTTTAAATTAAAGTTAAAGCTGAAAAATTAAAATTGATAACCTTTATTTCGGTTATCCCACTCCACTGACCTCTATCTTATCTACTATTGTAATTTTTATCTAAATTATAAATGCAAATTT
>CAIGRF010214554.1:0-10526 GCA_903798235.1 Fraxinus ornus
TAAATTCGATTCTTCCAAATACCTTATTAAGAATACTACATCAAATGAGGTAATATTTATAGGAAGTCGTAGTAAAGATGTTTATATCATAAATATCGAATTTGAAAATAATGAAAAATATCTTTTGAGTTTGAAAAAAGATAATTGGTTATGGCATAGAAGATTAGGTCATGTTAACATGAACCTTCTATCAAAAATTTCCAAAAATTGTTTTGTCAAAGGATTGCCAAACTTAAGTTCGAGAAAGATAGAGTTTGTAATGCTTGTCAATTTGGTAAACAAGTAAAAAGCTCTTTTAAACCTAAAATATACTCTTCAACTACAAAACCATTGCAACATCTCCACATGGATCTTTTGGACCATCTAGAATCGCTAACTTAGGCGGTAGACATTATGCTTTTGTAATCGTTGATGATTTTTGTAGATTTACTTGGGTCGTATTTTTAAATTTTAAAGAAGAAGCTCTAAAAACTTTTTAAGTATTTTTGTAAGAAAGTACGAAAAAGGTTATACCATTACAATCATTAAAAGTGATCATGGTGGAGAACTCAACAATGTTAGCTTTGATAACTTTTACAACAAAATGGATATGAACATAATTTCTCGGCTTCTAAAACTCCTCAACAAAATGGTGTAGTTGAAAGAAAGAATCGAACATTACCAGAAATGGCTAGAACCATGCTTAATGAAAATAGTTTACCAAAATACTTTTGGGCCGAAGCCATAAATACCGCTTGTTACATTGTAAATAGGGTTTTGGATAGTCGTAAGAAAACTAAAACTCCCTACGAGCTTTGGAAAAATAGAATTTCCAATATTAGCTACTTTAGAGTTTTTGGTTGCAAATGCTTTATTATGAATACAAAAGATAACTTGAAAAAGTTCAATTCAAAATTCGATATTGGTATTTTTCTAGGATATTCATCAACTAGAAAAGCTTATAGAGTTTTTAACGAAAGAACTCTAGTCGTTAAAGAATCCATGCATGTCACATTTGATGAAACTAACTCACTTAATCGTGAGAAAGGTATCGATGATGATGTAGGTTTGGAAGCTCCATTCGAACTAATGAACATTCAGATCAAAACAAGAAAGTGCCTAATGAAGAACAAATGAAGGAGCCCAATGTTCAAGAAAGTGAAGAAAAATCAACCGAGGTTCAAGGTGATCCCCCGCTACCAAAAGAATGGAAGTTTGTTTCATCTCATCCAAATGAATTAATAATAGGCGATCCATCCAAAAGTATCACCACTAGAACCTCTCTTAGAAATGATCTTGGTAGTTGTGCATTCATTTCACAAACTGAACCAAAAAATTTTAAAGAAGTCGAATTTGATGAATTTTGGATATTAGCAATGCAAGAAGAACTAAATCAATTCGAAAGAAATCATGTTTGGGATTTAGTTGCAAGACCAAGTGATCAAACTATAATTGGTACGAAATGGGTTTTTAGAAATAAACGGGTTGAGAATGGAACAATTGTACGTAACAAGGCTAGATTGGTGGCCCAAGGATACAATCAAGAAAAAGACATCGATTATGAGGAAACATTTGCACTGGTTGCTAGATTAGAATCCATTCGCATGCTTCTTGCTTTTGCTTGCCACAAAAATTTCACTCTTTATCAAATGGGTGTTAAAAGTGTTTTTCTAAATGGTTTCATTCAAGAAGAAGTTTTTTTTGAGTAACTCCCGATTTTAAAGATCATAAAAATCCGGACAATGTTTTCAAACTTCGAAAAGCTTTCTATGGTCTAAAACAAACTCCTAGGGCTTGGTACGAACGATTGAACAAGTTTCTAATTTTAAATGGTTTCTCAATTGAAAAAGCGGATACAACTCTTTTTATTAAAACTCATAACAATGATATAATCATTCAAATTTATGTTGATGATTTTATATTTGGTATATAACAAAATATTGAGGTATGATCGAATCCCTTCTTTGCTTAACCACAAGTAGACCCGATATTATATTTAGTGTATATCTATGTGCTAGATTTCAATCAAATCCTAAAGAACCACATCTTAAGGCCATAAAACGAATCCTTAGATATCTTAGTGGCACTATACCTTTAGGGCTTTGGTATCCTAAGGGCACTCACATTGATCCACTTAGCTTTTCGGATGCCGATTGGGCCGGATGCACAATCGATAGTAAAAGCACTAGCGAAACATGTCGCTTTTTAGGCTTTGTACTTGTATCATGGTTTAGCAAGTTATAAAACTCCGTTGCTTTGTCTACCACCGAGGCCGAATATATCTCGACCGCAAGTTGTTGTGCACAAGTTCTATGGATGAAACAAACTCTTAGTTATTACCACCTATCATTTGCCCATACTCTCATCATGTGTAATAACACTAGTGCTATTAACTTATCTAAAAATCATATTTTGCAGTCTAAGACGAATTGAACATCACTTCCTTAGAGACCATGCTCAAAATGGTGATATTGTGCTAGAATTCGTAAACATGGAAAATTAATTGGCCAGTATTTTCACAAAACCTCTAACCCTTGATCGATTCTCACATCTTAGAAGAGATCTAAACATAATTGATAAATTTGAAGTACATGAATGAGATTACATGCTCTTATATTTTTTCACCTTAATTCATGTGCATCATATTTTTTATTTAAAAAAAACATCTGGACGTCCAATTCAGCGTCTGGTGCATTTTTAAACACGTATTAGCCCCTTTCCTCTTTCCATTTATCTCCCTAAATCTCCCTCCATCACTCACTTCTTTCCCTCAAATCATCAGTTACCTTTAATCTAAAAAACTCTTCACTTTTACATCCCTATTTCTCCAAAAAAATTCACTTTTCATCTCTTATACTCAATTTGCCAAAAATCTCGAGCCTTAGGTTCTCCACAGTCATTCTCAATTTTCAACCATGGCAAGCTCTAGACGAATGGGTAAAAGGCTTAAAAGCACAGTGAGGTGCACTTTACCTTCTTCATCCTATGAGGAATTCGATTTGGAACCCGAGGTGCCGGCCAACCCATTCGAAAAATCACCCATTTTAATATGTAAGAATGTTGATTTTGCAGATTTTACTATTGAAGCACCCGCATTTCATATCGAGGAACTTTTTGAAAATATGGGATGGATTTCAATTGCAACATTAGAGGAACATGCATACCCGTGTCTCATAAAAGAATTTTACAAAAATATGTCAGTTGCACGTTCTGGTGACATTTCCATGTTTAGTTAAAAACAAATGTGTTGTTATAACGAAAGTCCTCATTCGTGATATTTTGGAACTTAAAGTGTGTGAAACAAAAAAATTTCTACACAAGGCACATCCCATAATCGACGACTATGACCCTACCGAGGCTTGTCATCGAGTCACCGGGAAATATTTTGAAAATATTCCCAAAGTGAGTGCACATCAATTGTCTCTTCCATGCAAGATTTTACAAAACATAATTGCAAATATTATCCTACCTCGGAAAGGTCATCAGGACGAAGTGAGTTCATTTGATATCTTTTTTCTCGATTCCTTTCTTGTCGAAAGGAAACTTGATTTCTCAACCATTGCATTAGGAATCATAAAGCTTGTCTATTCGTCACGAAATGTTAAAACTTTACCATAAGGAATGCTTCTTACAAAGTTTTTCAAATACTTTCACTTCTCATTAGATATTGAAACATATGTCCAACTTAAACCCACCAACACTATCAACATCAAAACACTTAAACGCATGAAAATCACTAAAGAACATGGTCAATGGGTGGTACATACCAAGGGATTTGACCCCACCCCGGGTCCATCGACTCTTGTCTTTGAGGGTGATGAAGGTGACGTACTCAAAGTCCATGTTCCTCCTCACGACAATCCAGGGTCCAGTATCCAACATTCCTCGGGTAGTAGTTTTATGTTCACCGAAGATCAATACAACTTCTTGAATGGCCGCATTGATTCGCATCCATGGTTGATGGTCTCGGCAAAATGCTCCATCGGGTACTAGCTCAATAGAAAGTCATTCAAGCTCAACAGACGGCGTGCAGGCTCGACAGAGTGCTTTCTACTCCTACATCTATGCCCAGTTTCCACCACCACCTCCTCCGGAGTCCTAGTCTTAGTTTGATTTCACATTATCGTAGATTTTATCTTTATTTTCTTTACTATGGATATTTTCTCACATTTCGCTTCATGTTAACATTTTCTATTTGCTACATGTTGAATATTTAATTGTGAATTTTCTTTGTCATGTTGTTATTTCCCTTTGAGGTTTCTTTGTCTTTATTTTTTTTTTTTGCTTATGCCAAAAGGGGGAAAATATATGAACGATGATATGCATGCTTACTGTGAATAAGAAAGGAAAAATTATTGATCTATAAAACATAGGGGGAAGAGCATTGTAAGTGTATGAATCATATAAGATAAAGTATTCTTATTATTGCAAATCATCTATTGTTTGTCATAATAAAAAATGGGGAAATTGTTGACATATGGTCAAATATTATGTTTTCATTATAACAAACAAACTATGTTTGTTTCTAATATTTATTCGAATTTTCAAATGTTACATATTGCTGACTTAATCAAATTGAGACAAAACTGCTGGACGAAAAGTTGTCGATCAAGAAAACTCAAGATGAAAATCAATCGAGCACTCACGCCAGAACAAATGAAGACAAACTTTCGTCATTTCAAATCGAGCACTCATACTAAATCAATCTAAGATATTGGAACTAGATGTCTTTAGCTTGTTTGTAAAGGTAAAGCACTTTAATTCATGGTAATGAAACATTGAAAGCTCAAGTGATGAATTTCTTATGCACAATAAAAACTCACTTCATTAAAACGTTTGCACAAAACTATTTTTTAATGGTTACATTTTCAACTTAATCGTAAATACTATTAAACATCACTTACCTTGAAATATCTAGTAAAAATGTAATGCACAATATACTGGCTGCAAAAAAAATGGTCCAAAAACTTTCTGGCCATCCGAACATCCGATTCACCATCAACGGTCGACTATTCTGACTGATTTTCAAAGGCTACTTTTCGGGTCGTCCAGTATTGTTCCGAACGTCCGATTAGGTAGAAAAGTTGGCTTTTTTCACTTCTATAAATACCAACTTATTTGCCATTCATTAATATAACAAGAGAGCATTAAAGTTGAAATTCTTTTGAGCAAAATAGCATTGATTTCTCATCTTATTCATTATTACCAAATCATTTTGTTTTGAAATTTTTTTTATTAAATCAATTCTTGTAAATCATTCAACACATCAAAGTTTTTCAAAAACCTAACACTTAAGCTTCACTAATTGCCATATATTAAAGTGTTAGCCTATTTCTCTCTTGTTACTTAATTATGATCATATCATTTATTAAGAGAGAAGTTTCAATTTGTAAATTCAATTCTCTTTAAATTTGTGGGTCGTGTTGAGGTCCAAGAAAGCTCAATGTTGTAAAATGCTCAGTGCTCCTTGCTTGTAAGTCAACGAAAGCTTTGTATAAGTCAATCAACATAGTGAAATTGGCCTTGCTCGTACCGGAGAGCTTGGTAACGAAGGACGTAGATCATTGTATTGGATCGAATCTCCATAATTACATCGTTTGCACTATCTATCCCTCTTTACTTATTGCATTTACATTCGTGTTTACTATTTGAATTAATCTATCTAGTTATCAGGTGTTTGATTTTAAGATAATGACTCTGTACCTCAAGAGAGAAAAGTACAAAAGAAAAACCACCAAAAATTTAGAAAAAATAATATTCAAATCCTGACTCTTAGCCTAAGATTTATTACAAAGACCTAAAATTGATTATGAGGAAATATATTTTTCTGTAATGAACACCATTACTTTTAGATTCTTAATTAGTATGACTGTGTCACAAATGCTCGAATCGCACCTTATGGATATAGTCATGTGGTATAATCGTCTTAGTGAATGTTTATTAAAGGAAGGTCATAAAAATGACGATATCTGCCCGTGTATTTTTATAAAGAAAACAAATATATGCAATTATGAGGGTTTATGTTAATGATTTAAATTTAATTGGAACTCCAAAGGAGATTTTATTTGAAAAATGAATTTGAGTTCAAAGATTTGAAAAAAAAAAAATCAAGTTTTATTTTGGGTTATTGATTGAACATGTTTTAGGAGGATTATTAGTTCATCAATGTTAATATACAGAAAAAAGTCTTAAAATATTTTTATATAGATAAAGTATCTCCATTGACATCACATATAGTTGTTCAATTACTTGATGTGAAAAAGATCAATTTCGTCCACTTGAAAATGAAGAAAATTTTATTGGTTCTGAAGTACCGTATCTTAGTGCAATTGGAGTGTTAACATATCTTACAAATTGTACTCGACTCGATATAGCTTTTTTGGTAAAAGAATGACTACATCGATGTTCAATAACGCTCGAGTGATAATGTGGCTTATTTATTCACAAAAGTACTGTTCACATCTATATTCAAAAAATTGGTACACAAAATTGGAATGCGTTAACTCAAAGATCTTCAATGATTAACATTAGGGGAGTAGTTGTACTCCTTTTCCTCAACTATGTTTTCTCCCACTGAATTTTTCTGATGAGGTTTTAATGAGGGAGCATTTTCTTTATACACCAAAATATTAACAATTAACTGCACTCTTTAGTCATTTGTTTGATTTTTCTCATTGATTTTTTATCAAACAAGATTTTTAACGAGACAGTTATTGCGTAAATAATCATCAAAGGGGAGTGTTGTAAAAGTATAAGATAATTATTGATGATTATGTAGTCTTATGATCTTATCATGTTACATAGATAAGTTTTACTAGTCCAGAAGAGTGTATTTTACTTTGATTGTAACTCTAATTTTAAACCATAAAAATACGAGGCATTAATTCTCAATAAAATACACGTTTGAGTTTTGATTCATTTATTTTTCTCTTATTCTTTTAATTTCATAACAAGATTTTATTTTTTCCTTTTTTGGGAGGAACGGGTGACCGTTTCGATTTGATAGAATCAATATAACATTTCTTATCTTTACGAAAAGAAGAAAATATAATCAACTTTTTTGAGAAAATTAAAGTTGCTCTCTATCTTTCAATTAATGCGATTCTGTCATTCTATGTTCCTAACTTATTTTAAACATGTAAGTCTGTCATTCTAGGTTCCTAACTTATTTTAAATATGTAAGTCAAAGCTCAATGTGGCACAAAAGTCAACGTGAACGTGAAAGATGCACGTTAAAATCACGTTAAATATATAAACCTTAGTCCCATGTTATATATTTGATGGTTATGCCCTCCACTTTAAATCTCGTGAAAGTCCGTGCAGTTTTAACGTCTATATTGATGATGGTTAGATCATGCAGAGGTTCACATTCGTATATTTAGTTAAGGATCCAAAACTTACTTTCTGAAAGTTAAGGAGCCAAAACCACAATGATTCAAAAATTATGGAGATCAACCCTATTTTTTGTGATTTAAGTGTCCATCCCATTTTGGTTCGAGATAAGATAGAGATTTTTTGAAAACAAGTTTTGTGAAAAGTGATTATTTGAAAAATGTGTCATTATAAAGTAGTGAAAAAGTTATGAATTCATGTGTAAAATTATTTTGTTGAAACGAGTTTTAGAAAATGGGAGTAGGACTTTAAGAGTTCTAATTTGGCCATTTAACTATAAGAAGAGAGAAAGTTTCTTTTAATTTAGTAGCTTACGTTTTGACAGAAAGAAATAAATTCGTGCCTATGGGCAGATTTTCCTTTTCTTTTTGAACATGTGTCCTCACAAAGTTAATTTTACGGAAATCTTGGTGTGATGAAACTTGAAGCTTACATAACATTCCGTCTGTCTCATAAATACAAGTCTGTTTCTATTTTCATACATACTAAAAAATATGTAATTAACATAGTCAGAAATATAAATTTTATTTACATTTTTCTTAATACACCTTTATATTAAAAAATGATTTAAACAAGAGTAGTTCATAATTATTGATATCAGGACACATTAAATAGGGGATATTAGAAAATCAAGAAATCAACTATACAATCAACAAGAAAAGTTAGGACACACGAAAAAGAAAAGTAAGTCTATCTTTATAAAACATAGTGAGTAATTTAGATGTGACATTTATCTTTGTCAGATATATCTTTTTGCTTATGATTGAAAGCATGTATTCATTGTTACGCGGTTGCACCCTCTTCAGTTTTAACATCACTTTTCACTTTTTTTATTTTTTTATTTATTTTTTATTACGTTACTAATTAAAGGTAGTAGAATCACTATTGGTAACTCAACTTTTGACCTAATTTTATTTTTATTCTAATTTAATTACTTGCGCGTGAAATTCTTTCTAATTAAGGCACTCAATAAAACAAATATAACCACATAGGTGATAATGGGACCATTTATTTTCCCTTATCATTTTTACACGTATATTCTATGCGATATATTGATGTAGGGTACAGTCGCTACTATGTTCAAAAGAAATAGCTGAATGGCACAAATGTAATCAATCATGCTTGAAAACCTGTCTAAAGTACACCTACTTCGCAGGAATGCTCCAACATAATTCAAGCGTGAAACCTACGCTCAAATATAGGTATTGCTACCACTTTACCTAAAACCTATAGCTTGTTGCACAAATATAATTCATCTTATATCATCCAAATCAAGCCCAGTCTGTTGGGTCCACTCCATTTCTAGCATGCTTATGCATTATATCTATTGTGCCTTAATTACTTTTATCTAAAACTAAAAATATCTTGATGAAATATAACATATGAAAACGCGTTGAGACCGAATTGTGAGGCTCATATAAAAACTTTGCCAAATGTATATAGGAAAATAAACATTACCATAATTTCTATTAAATGCTGCTAGATAAGCAAATTGTCATAAGCGTTATAATTCTTATACTGTAATTATTGTGCACTAGATTCAATCGATTTTTGGTATAAAACACTTTTAATATATAATTGATACATTTTATTTTTGACAGATATATTATTTAATTGAAGTAATATTCCAATAATTAAATAATAGAATTCATAGATTTAAGTCTTAGTAATTTGTTAATTACAAGGATTTGTGATTGTGAGATACAAATTATAAATGACTGCATTTTAAATCATAAGTAATAAGAAGATACGGATATCGTTATTACGAATAAACCATCACATGTGGCATTTTTTACTTGTGGAGTAAGTAGTTGATCTCACAAGTTAAAGTGTGGTGACACTTAAATGAACACATGAATGTTTTGTCATAAAACAAAAAATTGGAAACCCGTTGGAGTGATTTTACATGGATAACTATTTTAATTAGTCATTTGACTTGTGGTCATCATAGTGTCTTATATGAGAATGTCATAATTTGGTGATGTTGGATGTTGCTCTGTCAAGAGTCGCTTATACAACATCATTCAAGTATGTCAAGAATCATATCAATGTTGTAAATGATCAATAGAGGATTCGTTACTCTTAGATAATAAAAGATTATAATCTACATTTCACTCAATTAAGTTATAACGAAATTCATGATCAAGGTGTACTCATAAGTCGAAAAGAGTTTTCGACTTACATTGACTTAATAATGGGATGAAATGTATGATCGATAATCGAGATTGACACATTTCATATCTCGTAATTGATCAGATCATATTGATTAAGGGATTATAATTTCACGGCAAACGAATAAGTGTGGTTTTGTCATATCAAGTGATATTTCCCGTAACATGTGTTCCTGACACATTATTAGATATCAATTTGGGACTACTAATGTAAATTAATTAATTTAGACGAAATGATAAATTAAAAAATGGTGTTTTAGTTTATCTTATTTTGATTAGATCAAAATAATAATTCACGTCGTTAGATAACGTGATCGAGAACATAATTGGTTACAAGGAAAAAAAAAAGATCTAGAAGAAATTGTGTTACTTATTAATGAGCCAAATTAATTAATCTGATTGATTAATTAATTAATAGACCATGTTAAGTTAATTAGATTAATTAAACATTGGACCGGATCAAGTTTAAGTATTAGGCCAAATCCACTTGGACTTTTATTAATAAACTATTAGGGTTTGAGAAATAAACAATATAATTATTATATTGCTAACACAAGAAAATAGAAACTTTAAGTGGTTGTTCTCTTCGTGTTTCAGTTTTTCGTTTTTCGTTTTGAATTCATTTTGAATTCATTTTGAGATTGTTAAAACTACATTCTTTTTATCATTTTGAAAAATTATTCTCAAAAAATGAAAACACCCAAAACTTTCTCTCTCTCTCTTCTTCCCCTCTCTATCTCTCTGGTGTCTCTCTTCTCTGTCGTCTCTCTCTGTTTTTGGGTGGTGTGGGGTGTTTTTGGGCTCGGTGGTGTACGGTGTTTTTGGGCGTGGTGAGCTTCTTCTAGTGCGGTGGTTCTTTTGGTGCGATGGGCTTCTTCTGGTGCGGTGTTTATGGACGATGGCATTGCCGAATTCTTCTGTTGTGGTGGTTTTGGGTGGTGGTGTGGCCGGCTTCTTCTGCTGCAGTGGCTGTAACATCTCAGG
>CAIGRF010214558.1:0-12386 GCA_903798235.1 Fraxinus ornus
GTAAACTTAGCAAGGTATCAGCAAAAGTGCCTCAATTACTTCCTTTGGGTATCCCTTGATTTCAATGTCTTTATAAACCATAGACAAATGATTAGGCTGTTCAAGCTTAATTTTTTGCAGACATTGGAACAGCTTAGGAGACTGTACCATGTAGCATGTTAGAAATATGTTTCTAAGAACAGTCGGAAATTAAATATAATAGTGAGGAAAATTATTGACTGAAACAATTGCTGTCTTTAGCAAGATTAAATTTGTTATTTCCTTTGGGGTGCATTCTGTTGCAGTGCAATAAATTGGATTATGTTAGGAATCTCTTTGTGTCTACATTCACTAGATTTCAGACCTGCTAATTTGTTTTCAGAAATGCTGCTGTCACTGTTTGGTTAATCTTCTATATTTTTCTCAGTATGAATTTAATTGCAGGTAGAACTGGTTGAGCCTGCTGTAGAAGGTACACAAAGTACTCAAGGCATGCTCTGAAGCAAATGTAGGGCGTCTTGTTTATGTATCTTCAGGTGCTGCTGTTGTTATGAACCCTAACAGGCCCAAGGGTCGAGTTATAGACGAGACTTGTTGGTCAGACACAGAATACTGCAGACCATCAAATGTTGCCTGATAAATTCATATTTAATAAAAAATGGTGTAAACAATTACACGTGAGATTTTGTGATTTTATTGATATCACCTCTACCAATTACTTGTCAGATTTTTTCCCCCCCAATTAACTTGACCACTCGATTCTATTTCTATGTGTACACAGAGCTGGTACAGTCTTTCCAAAACGTTAGCAGAGAGTGAGGCTTGGGAATATGCAAAGAAAAGTGGACTTGATGTTGTAACTGTTTGTCCAACCATTGTGTTGGGGCCAATGCTGCAGAACAGAGCAAATTCTAGTAATCTGTTTCTTATTAAGCTTTTGAAAGGTACCTGCCCTTATCATTACTCAGTCTCACTGAATATATTCAGTTTCATGGATTAGTATGGTACACTTTTTCTATACCTTCATCACTGTGTATTATCGTTTACATCTAATTTATGTTTAATTATTCTTAAGTCTTTGGAGTTATCTCTACTAAATGTTTGAGTGTCCTAAGATGATATATGTGTTACTTTTAAGCTATAGCGGGGCCACTTGAAACATTGACTAATAAATTAACATTCAGTTGAGTCCTGCACAATGTCCTGGCCTGTTCCCAACCAGATTCCAAGCATAAACGCTGTTGATTAAACTTTGGACTAAGACTAAATTTCAAGAAGCTCCATGCCATGGGAGGGGGACAACAATTTTTCTGATGACAAGGTAACTCGATGTTTCTATCCTTTCGAGTTCAATCATATCCAAACCCACCACCATTCAAACTGAGACATATTGAGGGTGTAAACACAAATAAGATTCGGAAATATGTAGGATAAACTGGACGAGTAAATGTAATTATTACCAATAGAGATCCAATAGCTGTTTACATCCTCAAATCCAGCTGTATACTTGAAATGACATTAATGATTGAAATTAAACCTCTTATTCCATGGGCTTATTGGCTTGAGATGATTGCTTCTTTGTGTTATCAAAGTTCACTGATCATTTCTACTCCGTCTCTTTTTACTTACGCATTGAAATGACTGTTCTATCTAGTATCTCACACTTCCATAATATTTTTTTTTCAGTAAGTTTCAGGCCGTGGGTCCGTAAAAAGGTAGCCTTTCATGTGGGAAGATTGTTAGGATCCTTACTCTCATTTCAGTTCTCTTTCGTAAAAAGATAACGGTTCCACATGTTCAATCATTTGAAATATTGCTTTTTTAACTTCTTGTTCACCTAGAAGGATACGAGGAAATGGAAAACAAAACCTGGCATATAGTTGATGTACGAGATGTAGATGAAGCACTAAATTTGGTAAATGAGAAACCTGAAGCTGAAGGTAGATACATTTGTTCTGCTCACACGGTCAAAACTAAAAATATCACAGAAAAACTGAGACAAATCTATCCCAACTATAAATATCCCAAGCAGCGAGTATATATTTTCATCATTTCATTATCAAGAGGTTTTCCTGTCTGAACTTTGTTTCACTTGTAATTTTTAGCAATAAACTTTTACCAGTGCCAAAACATTTTTACTCATTTCTAGTCCATTACTTGCTTTTTGAATCCATCATACTAGCACAGTTTGTCCTGGGTTGAAGTTTTTTTTTCGAGTTTCTGCTCTCTGTGACCCCTTTTTGTTGCAGTTTTAAAGAGGAAACTGAAACAGAAAACTTCAGTTCAGAAAATTACGAAGGCTGGGTTTGAAATATAGTCCACTGGAAGAAACTCTTGTTGATTCTGTTAAACAGGCTGGGCTTCTGGATTGAAGCCATCAAATATTCCCTGACTTGCCCTCCTGGTCATCAGAACAATTACATGTCATGTTAAACTCCACCATGCTGTTTATGCTGGAAGTTGTACTCCTGACGATGTGAAAAATGAATTTTAAAAAAACATAGTGAAGTCATAATGCAAATTGTATAATATGTTTTGGCAGTGGCCAATCACAGGTGGACATTCTGTGGAAGATTTCCCTGTACGACGTTTGTTGGGGCATTTTTATTAGCAAATATATGAATGGATTAATCCATTCGTACCCGCCCGTTTACCCGTCCGACGTCCGTTTACACTCTCCTCACATAGGGGGGGGGGGGGGGGGGCAGTAGGCCCGTGGGCGTGTAAACGCTGTGTACGAATAGCAAGGTCCTGAATGAATTATGGAGTGAGAAAAGTATCCATTGTTTGGTGGAGCTGATTGATTCCAGAGTATATTTCAGTGCTTTTACAGATAAAATGTAGCTGGAGTTAGTACACATCCTCGGGTCCCATCAATCACAGCATATAATATGGCCCAATCACAAGTGTATTGGGACCGCACTGACTCAGGTTTCCTACGTCCCAGTCCCTCGATTGAAAATGCCAACAAGCTGCTGAATTTTGGCCATTTTGGCTTTTCAACAAGTAACGACTCGTTTGGTTAAAGTTGGTTAAATTAAGCCCACTCCATTCTCAAAAAATTATTTTTTAAAATTTATTTTTAATCACATTTTTACATTAAAATAATTTTACATGTAAATTTACTTTTTTTTCTTACTATTCTCTAAAAAATCATTGTTACAAAACTTATTTTTCACAAAAAATAGGGCTCAAAGAGAGCATTACTTTTAAGCCTCTATTTGGAAAAAATTACAAGTTATTTAAAAGTAATTATAATTTATTTTTAATCACATATATATTTCAATAAATTAACAATAATTATTTACTTATATTTTAATTTAATTTATATATAAATTAAATCTAAGTAATTTTAGGAAAATTCCTCTTGTACAGCAGGAGAATTTTTGCCAGGCTTCATACAGGTGGCAGCACCTGATTGGTTTTTTTTTTCAAATTGTCAATCATAAATTGAAAAGTGTGTCTGGCAACGAAATCTGACAAAATTCCTCGTACGCTTAGCATGGTTTTTACATCGTTGGTACAAAAATGACATGTTTGTGTTATTAATTGACTGTAAATGACTAGGAATTGAAGAGGTCACGTGGTACTTTTTCTATACGGTTGGTTTGATTTGTCCCCTAAAAAGTTGATAAGGATAAATTGGACTGTACAAATTAATTAATAAAATAAGAGCAAAAAGACCTTTTTCACCATAGGAAACAATTATTCATCTGGTGTGGAGGTGTACTTCGTTAACTGCCGAGGTCCCTTTCTCGTCCAATTACGTTGACAACCTCACCACCTTTATCCATTTCACATGTACTATTTCGATTTATTTAGGGGGTGTTTGATGTATATTAAAATCTGATTTTAAGTGAATTGAAATATAAATTTTTGAAATGTGTGGTTGAAAAGATGTGGGACCCATGAAAGATATAGTTGATATTGATTGTTTGATTTTGACTTAAATTAAAATCAGATTAAAATCTAGCCCAAACATGCCCTTAAAAGCTTTTTAAAATATTTACCCATATTATCAACTTTTATTATTTTTTTTGATTAAAAACTTTAACATACAACTCCTATATGCATTTACCCTAGCTTAAAATGACAAGTAAATAATTTCTTACTCAAAAAATAACTTTTAAACTATGCCACTAAATTTACGAAGTCATTCATAATCTATTGTTCGATAAGAAATATGAGATACCGTAACTTATACGTATTAGTCTCCGCTAAAAAGGGAATATAATTGGCAAACTTAGGGTTTGACTGTCAACATTCATGTAGTGTAGTTATTTGTCCATGAAAGATCAAAAGTATTAGGTCCCGTAATATAAATGAATATGAGTATCTGGATTCTCATGTAATGATTATTGTCTATATATATTTTTTAAGTGATTTGTTGCTTTGACCTTTCAGCTTTAAATCAAATGAAAGTCGCTTATAATTTTGATGACACGTTGGAATTCAAATTTATAAATTTAAATAAATTGATATTTAAAATTTCACTTTTGAAGGTTAAAAATCTAAAATCAAGTCATGTAAACGGTTGAAAGTAGTTTAAAAATTTAGTAAAAATTTAAATAATAATTAATTTTAATCACATATTTTACGGAACTATAAATTTTATTAGCTTTCCAATCACACACGTTATCAACTTTTTCTCATTTATTAAAAAATTTAGTTTTCAACTACACCAATCAATCAAGGTTATTGTAATTTTGGAATTTTAAAGAAAGAATGGGGAAGAAAAAAACAAGGAAATACATAGATGGTGGGTTAAAGGGGCCCCACAAATGCCACGTCATGAATGAAGGCCAAAAATAATCTAATTTTAATCCAAAACTAGAATCCATTTTCGTATCCATTTTTATTCATATTTCATACTCATCTTCTTCCCTTTCCTTGTCCCTGTCCCACCCTGAAAAATCATGACTCTGTTCCATATTATCTCTCTCCATCATCACCACCCTCTCCCTTCTCAAATTTCAAACCCTAATCCCTCTAAGATTTCATCCCCATTAACTACCCCAATTACTTGATCTACCCCCTTTTCATACTTGTGTAAATTTACAAATTGTAGTTGTTAATCCTTTTGTTATCACAAAGTGAAACTAATTTCGTTCTATGATTCACCTTTTCCCTACCACCACACCGTAATCTGTATGTATATACGTGCTTATTTTGCTCCCAACCCC
Organism: Fraxinus ornus; assembly: GCA_903798235.1. Taxonomy (NCBI): domain Eukaryota; kingdom Viridiplantae; phylum Streptophyta; class Magnoliopsida; order Lamiales; family Oleaceae; genus Fraxinus; species Fraxinus ornus. The sequence goes on from CAIGRF010214558.1 coordinate 5,163, forward strand.
ACTTCCTCTTTTTTACTCTTCACTTTTCTATTCGACCTTAATTGTAGGGTTTTCTTTTATCTTCTTTTTCCTTAATTTCTGTTTCTATTTTCTTGATCTTTGTGCTCTTTGATCTCTATTGATATTCTAGAATCGTTTTTTATTTTTTTTTTTTTTTTTATAATTATGACAATAATTCAAAGTCACATAATTGTAAATAAAGTATAATGAAAAATATTTGGAAATTACTAACTCACGCTTTATCACTTGAGAATCTCCCTCTTTCTACGCTTTTTTTAATTTTTATTTTCTTATTTTCTTATTATTTTTTATTTTTTACTAAAAGAGATTTGACGGAGAATAAGTGGTTAAAAAATAAGGAAAAAATTTGGGTTTGTATATAATATTATTTTATTAAAAAATGTGTGGTTGAAAAGAAGAAAGAAAAAAATATATTTTGAAAATAATGAAAATCAATTTGATTTCCACTTCTTAAAATTCATTTTTTCTCCAAACTCATTTTTAATAGATTTGTCATTAATGTGACAAATAAATATAATGACGTCTAATCTTTGTGGCACTGGTATCTGTCTAATAGATCGATAAATTCAATTTTCATCTCTAAAAATCTTGTCTATAATCTATATTTTATAGGAGAGCGAAGTAATAGTAATTCGGAGAGGTTATAGAAATATTTAATTTTGGTAACTCTCTTCATTTAGAAGATATTTATAGGGATGACAATAAAATCCGTTCAACCTGATACTGTGGGGCGGAGATGAGGCGAAGATCATTACCCCGAAGCAGATATGAGGCGGGTACAAGAAACATAGTCCCCGCCCCGTTTAAAATTAATTTCAAATTTAATTTTTTTATCAAACAAATAAATTTATCATCATTTTTAAAAAAAAAAAACATAAGTTGCTTATTTTTGTTTTTTTTTTCTGTTTTTTTTTTTTTTTTTTGTTTTTTTTTTTTTTTTTAATTTCAAATTCGAAATAAGTCTTCTCTGTTTATCCCATTTCCTCCATGTATAAATATTTACCCAAAATCAAATGGCTTTTCAGTCTCTTTCAGCTTTTTCTGGGGTTTTTTCTATTTAAAAAATGTTAATTTATCTTCATTTGATTAGTTTTAGTATAATTTAGGATCTTTACTCCATTTGTAATAATTTAAACTCACTTTCTTCCAGAATCTTCTTGTTCTTCTTTCTTGAAACTTTAGTTCCATTGTCCTTTTTCACTATAAGTTGAAGTAATTTGGCTGATTATATGGCTAATCAGCCTCCACCGGCGACTCCTGGTCCAAGCTCGGGTTCGGGTCCGGGTCCAGGTCTAGGTGGGTTTCAGTATATGAACTCTCCGTTTGGGGATACCACGTTTACTAAAGTCTTCGTTGGAGGGCTGGCCTGGGAAACTCAGAGTGAAACCATGAGGCGATATTTTGAGCAGTTCGGTGAAATTCTCGAGGCTGTTGTCATCACCGATAAGAACACCGGCCGATCCAAAGGATACGGCTTTGTGAGTGTTTCATTGTTATATTTCAAATTCTAGATTTCAGTATTGTGTATTCCGATTGCTAATTAAGTAGCTAAATTTGCAGCAAAAAGATCTGAGAATTGTTTTTTTTTTTTTTTTAAATTTTGATATTAACCTATTATATATCAAGTCAAATGTGGGTGGTGGAATGACTTGGATTTAATTGGTATTTGTACGGAGGGTTTAGGTGACTTTCCGGCATCCAGAGTCAGCTAGGAGGGCTTGTGCTGATCCGAGTCCAATTATTGATGGGAGAAGAGCGAATTGTAATTTAGCTTCACTTGGACGCCCTCGTCCCGCCTTACACTTTGGTAACTACCTCATCTGACTACAACTATCACACTTGTGCATAGTCAATTGTTTTGAATGAATGACATTTCTGTTGAAATTGCTAAATTTTCTCAATTGAAACCTTTTAAAATGTTTTTATTTCATAATTCTGTTCTCATGGGCATGCAATTGTAGAGTATTACACTGAAGTTTCTTAAAGACCACTGGTGTAGGATAGCGCAGTGTCAGCTGAGTACACACTTGTGTTGCTGGTAGAAGATCAACAACAGCTGTTCATTTCTTCTTTTAAACGAACCTGCACTTGTGAATACTTGTGTATACCATCAAATTTTCGATGATGTTGACAAATTCAGACCAAATTTATTCAAAGTATGATTGAGAAAATAATTATTAAGCATATATTATTTGACCTCATAAGCAAAACATTTGTCCATCTGTTGCATCCAAAGAATGGCCCCTCCCTTCCATTTTTAATAATTTTAGTAGGGTTAGTTCATGCAAAATAATGTACTGAAAACAAAACTCTGAATTGTGGCATTTCATTTATCTATAAGGTGGGGTGTATGCTCCCATTAATTTGTTCATGATTTAGGTATAGAAGTGCAAGAGAAATTTGGTCAACATAAAGAAATTGCACACCAAGAATAGCTAAAAAATCTATAGAAGATAATCCACAATTTGATTGTCATGATTCAAGTTTTGCCTCCATCTCAATGCATTTTGGTTCACTTAACAGGCTGGAAGAGAACAGAAAAAGTTTTAAACCCAAAGGAGGTTATTAGACCATTCTGGGGCTTAATAGTGAGCATCAGATCTTTCTATAACCCACTTAGTATTCGTCCTTTGGAATTTTTAAAGTTTAACAGCATGTCTGTAATCTCAGATAATGATCTTTTCAGTTAAATTTCAATCAAATATAAAGTACAATAATCTTTTATTCTCTGCTGTTATTGCTTATAGGACGTCTTAGATCTCCGGCACCGTACCTTGGAGGGCTACCAGCTGCCAGGGGTCCTTATATAGGAAGTTTTGGCTATCAGCAAACACCCACCTACGGTTACCAGCAAGGATTGATGTATTCTCCATATGGGTGAGCTATGTATTATAAACATAATAAGTCATCTGGCATACAAAGATGGTTTTTTAAAGACAAGAACATGTTGGTTGGATAGTACATGAATTTTATTGGTGGTCTGGGAATATCGCATCGTTTTTATCCCCCTTTAACTAATTTTACTTGCACACCTAATATGTGACAATTTTTAAAAATGAATCGAAAGAAAGAATGAGTTTGGAAAGTAATGTTGATATGGAATTTATGTTCTTTGTCCAACTGAATGCTTTATAGCCATTACGCACTATAACATCTTTGTTCCTTAGTACTCCGTTTCCTCAATAATACATCTATATTGTTGAGTATTATTGTCTTGAATGACATGGGATAGGTAAAAAAGGTAGGGGAAGTAGTCTTTAGTTGGGAGAAATGAAAAAAGAAAGTTCCTATGGGGTATCTTCTTGTCAAGATGAGGGGAGGACTAGGATGAGGTGAGTGAAACACAGACAAGAAGAGGGAGAGGTGATTGAAGCAAGAGCACGAATCTTAATTAACTGGGGAGATTATTAGATATGATGGAGAAAGAAATTGGTAGGTCAGGACAGACTTGGGATTGCAACGTGCTATCAAATAGAGTTTTTTGTCATTTTTGTGGCATGTGATTTCAGTATTGCTGTCAATAGGTGCATGAGGAGAATACATATGATCTTAATTATTGTTTTATTTTTTGATTTCTATATTTGGGCATTTGTCCCCTATTTTGCTCATTTCTAAAATAAATATACTTGTAAAAAGTTGTATAGTATCAAATATTAACTGAATCCTTTTTCAAAATTGTCTTACATAGAATAGAACAATTCTTTTACATGACATGATGTTCTATGAAATATGAGCTTGTACTTTAGTTTTTAGCACTTTATTTCATCTCTTCTATTGTTGCAGGTATGCTGCATACAGTCCAGAATATGCTTATCTCCAGGTTATATTGACAACTATTGCTGCTACGGTAATTTCATGATGCCAAACTGTCTTCTGACACTCAGTTATTGTCATTTTGTCTTGTAGGGTGTATACAATCCTTATGGGGGTCAGCAATACCTTCAAATTTATGGTGTTCCTGGGGCAGCAAATACAACTATGCACCCTTTCAGCTCTTTGAGCCAAGCTATTCCAGGAAGTCACAGTTTTACGACATTGCAGGGATATGCAATGCCTGGTCATCCAATAGTTCAATTTGGTGGGCCAAGTGTCACTGCAATGGCAACTACATCTGTTCCAGCACCGTTCCCTACTGGTAATATTTCCAACTCACCGTATTTTTTTGGACCATCTACAAGAAAAACATGATATTTGGGTCCTATTTTTGTGCGAACTCATTGCAAGTCCTACTTATGTGCACATGTCATTATTTTTGTTCCCTAAAATCCCTTAGGAGGCTATGCTTTGTTGTCTAAATTGGAAGGAATGATGTCAGAGTTGAGCTCTCTGCTATGAAAATACTGGTTTCTAATGCTTTTGCCAAATGGAAATCCAAGTGCCCATTGACTAAAGAATGGAGACCATGCTTCAATATTAGAATAATCTTGTTTTTCTCTTTCTCTGGGTTAATTGGGGCCTTTCCATGTGAGTGTATTAAGTCGAAGACATTTCATTTACAAAATGAGGGTGGCAGTCAATGTTACATCTGTCGGGTTCTCCTTGAAATGGTTTATTGCAATTTTATGATTTTGAATGGGCAGATCTGAGTTTAGCATTTTGGTTGTATCAGGTGCTGCAGCACCTATTACCCCACAGCCACAATTCATACTATCTTCTCATTCTCCTCAATTCATGCAAGGTAGCAGTTCTGACCAAAACGCTGGGTGAGGGGTTGATCAAGGTACGTGTTGGTTATCTTCTTCTGCTTGTTGTAGATATTATTTGATTTTCTTGCTAGATATTTTTGTTCTAATTTTGATGCTATTTTGCAGGTTTCCTTAGATTGCAGCAGGACTAAGAACAGCAGTACTGCTACTTGAGTGGCGGGCTTCAAATCTAGCCTTGCAAATTATCCATTTTGCATTCTAGAGGTATATTATTCTTTGTGCACGATTTATTATACTTCTATTTTTGATTAAAAAGTCATTTTGCAAATAACAGATCTGTTATCAGTGTATGATGTTAACAATCTTACTGCTGTTTGACCTTTTAGTTAACCTTCAGTTCTTAAATCTGTCTGGTTCTACTACTATAATACCTAATTAAGGCACCTGATTCTGCAAATAGAATGCTCATCCTAATGCTAGCAGTTGATCAGGAGAACTTAATACATTCTCTGAAACTGAAAGATGAGAAATGTAAATGTTTTCCACCCAAAAGTGTAGTATTTATTTTTAACAAATGATTGTACACAGAGGATAAAGGTTGTGAACGGTTGTTACAGTTACTTACCTTGAGCAACTAACTCGGACCTCCAAGTTCTGATTATTTTGTGGTGAGTGATGGAACTGAAGGTCTGCTGGTGTTCTAAGTGGCAATCAATGTTTGGTCCTTGCACTTCTTTCTCCGATCCATGATCCCAAATTTAATTGGATCTACCAGCTGTTGATAACATTGTCATTTCATGCTGGATATGAAGAGATTCGAGGGAACAAGAATAGAGTAGAGAGAGGAGTGTTATGAAACGTTATGTCCACTGGATTAATGTCTTTTTCCCATTTTGTCCTGGGTTGTGTGGCCTTGGCTTCAGAAGATTCTCTGAAGTTTTATGAAAAGGAGCATTGCTGTTATCTTATCCATCCAAAGGCCCTTTTTGGTTGCAATTCTAATTTACCTGGGAGGGTTAGTCGCACCTGAAAGTATGTAATTCAACTAAATCTGGTATTATTTTCAATGACAACTGATTATGGAAAGAGTTCACACTGCAAAGTGCTGTTATATTTTCGTCATGCTATCATGCTTCTGTCCATGCAGTGATGCATCCTTGACTTGCATCATGTTTCAGTCTTGGTGCTTTACATATTCAGCCATTAGAAAGTGGGGTACATAAAGTATCCTTTATATACAGTCTTGTTCAAGTGGATCTCTGAAAATCTGAATACGGAAGAAGAGGAATATCAGAAATTAATATATTTTATGCTTTTACATCTCATTTTCTGTTCTCTGTTTAATCTCATGTCCATGTTTATGCAGGTCTTACATTTTCGCGCTCACTGTAGAACTCAATGTCCGAGTTGCTCCTGATGGAGGAGAAAAAAAAATGGAAACGTGCGGATTGCACTTCCTTCAAACATCATGTATCTAAACTACCGTTTTCTGTCACTATTCTGGATTACTGGCAGATAGTGATAGGTTGATGGTTGCCGGAATCGGGTTCCGGCTCCCATTCCCATGTGTGTAAAAATGAAAAATTAGAATCAACATATGATTCTTTTACAGTGGAGTCCGTCCCAGCATTTTGGGTGTGTGGTCTCTGGTGTCTGTGTTTGGTACGATTCTGCATCATATTTAAAAGTTGGGTCTACATCTTGTGCATAACTACAGTTGTTAGGCTTTTTATTGGATCATCCTGTATTCCGGATTATTTTAGAGCCTAACTTCAAAATATGAAACGCCCTTTTCTTTACACCAGGTATATTACACTGAAGTGACTTGTCATTGTTGATTAGTTTCTTAGTAGATTGCGTGATACGTAAGTTGTGTTATTTAGTCTCATTGGTGCTAGGCACATGGTTAGTAGTAGGTGAGTCATTGTCACATTGAGAAGTTGGAATGGACTATGAATGGACTATGTGGTAGTGGCTTGTTGCTAAATTATGGCTAAATAACACATTCCTCGACTCGAGATGGTATGTTTTTTGGACAATTTCTATTTTAATTATTTAATTATTTATTTTTTTGAAATTTTGAAAAGGGGACTTTACAAATTTTGGATTTCTGCCAACTTGATAACAAGTGAAAACTGCATGCTTCATGGCCATCTCCAATGCTATCTCAAAACACCATTTTGCACCGAAAAAATGGTGCAACTCTCTCCAATTTAGCACTTTAGTTTGCATCATTTTGCGCCAAAATGGTTAATGTTCTCTTGCCTTTTTTTCCATTTTGTACCAAAATTTTTAAGGTATTTGTGTCATTTTATATTATGCAACAAATTATTATTATCTTGTAATCAATAATAATTAAGGGAATGAATTCAATATTTTTGTTAACTGAACATATTTATTTATTTAATAATTTAAGTCGTAATAAAATAAATAAATAATTTTTGAGATAAATAAAAGAATGAAAAGCTGAAGAAAATGATGAAACAATGTTCATTTGGTGTAACTTTGGTATATTAGGTTGGAGATAATTTTTAGTTTGGTGCATAGTGCAAAATTT
>CAIGRF010214558.1:28651-38942 GCA_903798235.1 Fraxinus ornus
GTCAACCTCAAATTGGTATACATGAATGTCACTCTTACTCACATGGGGTACCCCTTTAAGTGGCAATCGCAATCCATCCACAGAACTCCCCTGCCGTTGGGGCTGGGGCTGTATTAAATGAATCGTACCACCTTAGCATTTGACAAAACATTTGTATACAAGTAGCTTCATTCGTATTATTATGCATGCCATCTCAGCAGCATCTGTTTCTGTACAAGTAGCTTAATTCGTATTATATCAAGTAACAAAATTACTACCCAATACTCGTTAAACATACACTTTGACTCGACTCGCCTATAAAAGGATACCCACCATGGATTGACACCTCTGAGATCCCCATAATTTCACCCTCGTTGCACAATTCTGCGCCCATCCCAATACCCTCTGCACATAAAATGAAATGGAGGCTCAAAATCTAAGGAAGGAGATCATCATTCCATTATTATTCTCAGTTTTTGTATTTACCTTCATTGCTTCCTACTTTTCATTGGTCTCTTTCCAGTTCCCAAGCCTGCATGCCTTGAACAAAAATTGCATATTTTTGATATGCAATGGACTACTGTTTTTTCTTGCAAAAACCTCTGGTTTAGTTCCTTCTTCCTTGGGATTTGATCTTGGTGAGCTGCAAATATTGCTTGACATAAACGAAGCCTTGTTAGAGAAGGAAGTTTTAGTGAAAAATGGTGTAGTTGAAGAAGGTGAAAAGGAAACTGAAAGTGAGTTACTGAATGTAGATTGCAGTGGTGGTGGCAGAGATGGAGGTGGTGGTGGTGGTGGTGGAGGGAACTGCCACTTTGAAGATGTGGAAAAGGAAACTGATTCAAAAAATGGCTTGCTAGAGGAAGCGACTTTGGTGCAAAATGGTGTACATGAACAAGTGTACCGACAAGAAGTTGAAGAAGAAGAAGAAGATCATGCGAGTACAGAAGAATTAAACAAGAAATTTGAAGATTTCATAAGAAAGATGAAGGAAGAAATTAGGATTGAAGCCCAACAACGGTTAATCGTGGTTAAGTAAATCGTTTTTAAAACCAAAATTTTATATTATTTTAAGTATAGTTTTCCCATTAGGTTGCAACTTTGTTCTCTATAATGTAGCATGGTATCTTAAGATGTGAGAAATAAGATAATAAATTATTCCTTTAAAAGAGGTTTTCTATTCTTATATTGGGGGATTTTTTTCTTCAAGATTTTTTTATTTCTTGCACCCTAAACAACTTCAATAAGCTTCCGTTTTGGTTTTGCTAAAAATCAAATTTTAGTCCATTTAATAAAAGTTGATCAAATGTGTGATTAAACTATAATCTGATAAAATATATGGTTAAAATTAATTGTTGATTTCGTCTTAAATTTTAATCAACATTTTTTTTTTTCTCTAAACCAGTGAGGGCCTAAGTGTGTTCTCCTTTGAACTTGACCAATGTAGATGAAACCTTATATAGCTCTTTCTATATTTTGAGATACTAGTAGTTAGAACGTGCGTTGCATGTTTTATATATCAGATGAATAATATGTGCAATCTTTTAGAATTATTAATACTATTTTTAAAGTAGTTGAGATAATTGATATATATATTCAAAATTGTTTCCTTTTTTAATTTGAATTGATATGGTTCATTATTTGCTAGAGTTAATGAGATGCGTGGAAAGAAAACTTGTTTTCCAACGGTTATTTCAGCATGGATAATATATTTCTTTAAATCACGACAAATCATTCGTGTTCCATTGCAAGATCGTTGGATGTGTCTAGATTTCTCAAGAGCATCAATGGACAATTTCTTTTTTAAATTAACTTATGTGATGGGATACCATTTGGCAGCAATGTATTTTAGAAACTCCTCATGATAAAATTGATTTGTATCAGCCGTTGCTTCGTCAAAGCTGACAATTCTTTATTCTTTCCAAGAAATAACGTAATTAGTTTGTCATTAAGGTAGTTAATATATTCATTTTTGTTGAAAGAATTCCACGTTGTATCATATAATCAGAAGAATACTCATTTTCCGTTAAACTTGGGAACACTGCATTGATTAAGTATCGTCACATGTTATAACTATCTACTTTTATAAGTTGAAGAAGTCATCCTCTATATAAGGTTCCGTTCCTTTATCAATTTTGATCAAGTATCGTGCAAATCGAATGTCCAATGATATTTTTAATATGTAATACAGGTTGAAATTTAATTGTACAAGTAATATTGTTCAAGTTAATTATATATGTAGTATTATTATAATTTCTTTTTAACTGTATGTAATAATGTTTTTCTTATGTGTGTTTAGTGGAAATTAATTGACTTACTTTTTGAAAGTAATAATAATTATTAATTATGGGGAAATAAATTGAAACATTTGTTATTCCGTAGTGAATAATGAGAAAATTGCAGCACCGTTCCCTAATCTTTTTAATTTTTACAGATTTTACCCCAACCTTTATTCCTTGCCAATGAATGTCTCTAACCTTTCATAAATATGTATGTAATTTCTCGAAACAAATAATTACTAATAAGTATTATAGTTAAGCCACTTTGTCATAAATTACTCTCTACCTATTTGACAGATTTAGTGATGGCAGCTAGTGATGTAAAAGTTGATTTCTTTTTTTTTTTTTTAAACAATCCAATCACAGAATGTCACGTAATATTCTGTTAAGGAAAATGGCATTTTTTTTTTGGCAATGTAGCGATCAGTATTATATGTACTTCTCGAATTAAAATGGATTTTTTATTTTTATTATTTTTTTAGGTACTTCCCGTTGTTATTGAATTTCAATTGGATTCTTATTCACGTCTTACTATTTTTTTTTTTAATTTATTAAATTTGATAAGGAAGAATATTGATAATGAAGAAAGAAGGCAAATTCTCATATGTTCTTTGGTAATTTTACAGTATACATTTATAGATGAATCTTAGATCTATATATGTAAAATAAAAGTCTATAATGGAAACAATATATATATGGAAAACGTTGGCTTGATTCCTGTGCTTGATTGTGTGCTGTAATAGAATTATTTGTTCATAGCACGATAAGACTATCTATTTATAGTACGCAATTTTATTTACTTGATTTGAGAGACGACTGGCCCGTGATTGAACTTTATACACTAAAATGTGTTTGATGAGAATTAAAATTAGATTTTTAGTGAATTGTGATAGAAATTTTTGAAATGTGTAGTTGAAAAAATATGAGATCCATGAAAGATATGATTAATATTGATTGTTTGATTTTGATTTAGATTAAAATCAGATTTTAATTCAGCCCAAACAAGCCCTAAAACTATACGTGTATTCCTTTCATTAAGTTGCCTGGTTTAAATTCATTAATTTTGTTAAATATAAAAAATGACATATCAATCAATCTATGTGGTATTATATAATCAACCGAAAGGTGAACACAAATATTGTTCACATCTTGTCACGTCGCCTTTTTATTTAACAAACAAACAAAATCAATCATTCAGTGGACAATGGTTCACAAATTTGTCCCAATTTGATCAAATTTCTCATAATTTAGTTTTAATAAAATAATTTTGTACATAAATTTATAATTTTTCATAGTTGTTAAATTTTAACAACGCATTTTCTTGAAAAAAAATCATATTTCAAAAAATTTATTCTAAAAAAACCTCTACCAAAAGGAAACTTAATGATCAACGAAAAATTTACCTCTACAATAAATTCGGGTTTTAACTTTTAAATGAACTAGTCTTTCTATGTAAATGATATAAAAAAAGGTTGAATCCCAATCTTGAGGACCCCCCACCGCCCCGCCCCGTCCCTAAAGTATCGTGGAGGAGGTAAATCGCCGGATGTGCCTCAACTGGCCAGGGTACAAGAGCTGCCATACTGGTACTCACAAAGGGTCCAATTTCAAACCTTGTTAGAGGCATGAATCGAACCCTCACACTGCGGCTGCCAACTAAGCTGAAACTACATCACTCATGTCCTTTGCATCACTGAGCTTTAACCCGGGGGGCAATAATAATTACGTAATATTGTAAACGAAGTAGGCATTTGACTATGAAATTATTATTATATTACTTTAAAATAGACATATTTAAAATAATAAATAATTTTAACGTTATTTCATTAACATTTTATTTAACTCTTAATAATAAAATGAATATAGCTTAGAACAATAACAAATAGTGTTTACTTAACATAGCGGAGACATTCGAGAATTAACATCATAAATTAAAATAAAATAGTTTTCGAAAGCAAGACAATTTCAATAAAAATAATTTGTAACCTTTTTCAGGCTTCCCTAGTGATAGGCCAGCTGAACCACGATTAGATGCCCAATACACACTTGTTTTGTCATCTAGGAGTTGATACCAGCCTCCATTAAACATATTTCCATACCTAAGATTCAAAACAATATGAACGAACACTCAGCAAGTAACGATATGCATGTGCAATATCGATCACAATACTTTTTCATTATGATCTCATTCTCAAAATTTATATCTTTCTTCACTCTGTCAACTTATTCAATATCTTTTAACTCTTTTGACCTAAATCTTACTATGGTGTACTATATGAGCTGTATTAGTATGGCTAATAATATGCATGCTTTCTAGTATATGTGGGTTCGTCGTCATCATCCATCGAGGCTCAGGAGATCACAATTGTATCTGGTGGTGTGCACTGAGATTCATGACATTACACTGGGACATATAACATACACAAATCATATATACTTGGGCAATGTATACATTTTTGTCATGCTGATCCGTAGTCCCAAGGCCGCTGAAGGACCTCATTGTCTATATCCAAGCACCAGATTGCCAAACACCCTATCATTGGCTACCATTAACAATCGTCATGACTCATGGGCCTCAAGAGGGATATCTATCGAACAAAAAGTATAGTACGGTACACCCTTAAGGCGTTTACAATATATTCAATGTTATCTTCTCATTCTAGATGTCATATCTGAGTATTTATAATCATCTACTTACTTTGTATCTTCTCTTTAAAAGTTATGGAATACCACGTCTTTTAGGTCCATACAACACACGTGCATATGAATGTCATAGTATATCTCATGTACCATTTATATGGCACAATTACATATGATAGTATTCCAATAAAAATCTATGTTTATTGATAACATCATATTCCGATCACTCTCATATTATACATATCTTTAACGACAATATAATATTCCACGTACATTGCACTAAAAGTAAATCTCATGTAATTAGTATGGCCATAATATGCCTTCTTGTATATGTGGGTAAGTCATCACCTATCAAAACTCAGGAGATCACAGTTGTATCTGGTGTTGTGCACCGAGACTCATGACACTACATTGGGACATATAACATACACAACGTGCTTGGGCTATGTAAATAGTTTGTCGTGTTGATCCGCATTCTCAAGGCCACCAAATGATCAACTGACATCGTCTGTATCTAGGTTGGACCGCCAAACACCCTATCATTTGCTATCCTTAATTATCATCATGAGCCTCAAGAGGGATATCTATCGAGACACAAAGTATAGTATTGTACACCCTCAGAGCGATTACATTATATTCGTTATCTTCTCATTCTAGATGTCATATCAGAGCATTCACAATCATCTATGTACTTTTGTTACCTCTTCATTACAAGTTATGGAAGACCTCGTACGTCATTTAAGTCTGTTCAATACACGTGCATATGAATGTCATAGTATATCTCATGTACCATTTATATGTCACAATTACATACGATAGTATTCCAATAAAAATCTATGTACATTGATAACATCATATTCCGACTATTCTCATATTAAACATATATTTAGTGACAATATATATTCCACGTATATAAATATTATTATTTCACACACACAAGCGCCCGCGCACACACACACACACACACTCATTTATATGATTTACGTACCTCCTTCATTGCCTATCCTGACATTCACAGCTTCGATTCTCCACATTTTGTAATTCACTTGAAATCCATTTAATCAAGAACAATTTTATATATCATATTTACGATCAAATAATATCTAAATAGAGTACATTGGAGCTAAAGATACCAAATATGGGGTTTCATAATGAAACTAGGGATGGAGGACAATACTTGGAAATCAATGTGTCGAACATATTGAAAACTTGGAGTTTCACTATTGATAGAGTTCTCCAAAAGACATAGTCTCTGTTTGATGAGAATTGAAATTAAATTTTTAGTTGATTTTGATAAAAGTTGATGAGATATATGATTGAAAAGTCGTGGATCCTATAAAATATGTTGTTGAAATTAATTATTAATTTTGACTTAAATTAAACCAATAGGGGGATAATACAATTGGAAAGCTTATTAAGTCAAGAGTACAACACTTTTTACTAACTTAAAAAAAAAGATTGAAATGAGCCAAATAATTGGCACAATCTTATAAGATTGTCTTATTAACTACAAACCCTTCGTAATGATTTACTCCATCCTTGAAAAAAAAAAAAAAAATTTGGGTCCGCCCCTGGAAGGTTGACCCATATGAACAAGGGGTCAACCCCTGCCCCCCCAAAATTGATTGGCGTTGACCCCTATCCACAAAATCCCATGGAGGTCGACCCCCTAAGGTTAGTGGGTTGACCACCACCCTTCAACAACCCATTTTTCTTATAAAATTAAATCTAGCGCCCTCTATTTATAGATTTCACTAGGAGCTAGGGTGAAACGAAGGAAATATTTTTATTTGATCCCTTGGTTCCTAGAAAAATATAAAAAATTTATTTGCAACCTCAAGTTATTTAAAACTCCTAAAATTTTCAAGAAAAAGTCTGTAAATTTCTTAGAGTCTCCAAAAATTCTTATATGTTACATATTAGGATTTGGAGGACTATTATTACACGCCAAACACATTTTGGAAGCCACGTAGGCAGATAAACGCCGAGCGAGTGTCATCATGTCACCCGTTTTCGTATCGGTCTTCGAATATCTGGGAAGAACCAAACTACAAGCTTTTCCCTATGTAATATCACATTGTTGATTGTCCTTTACGGTGTTAGGAATAACAAGAAGATATTGTGCAAGGCCCTGATGTGCCCAGCAAACCAATGCTTCTAGGCAAGGCTCGAAAGGTCCACGAAACGTAGAGATAATGATTTTATGGGAATAAACCTTGGAAGGAAATTGTCACATAAATCCCTAATATTCTTTCTTCTCAAGTCCTGGAAATAGGGAGATGATCTCAAGGAATTAGGAAAAATCTTGGGGAATCGACTCTTACAAGGAAAGGGATCCATCAAGAAGGGTTTACCATAACTTGTCTAGGATCCTACGGGCTAATGACAACACGCCATATGGGATTAGGATTATCCTAACTTAATTCTGCAAGAACTCTTTCCTTATAAATAGCCATGCATAAGTAATGAAAGTTACACATTCATAACACTCCAGCCAAATCTCTTCTTATTTGTCTCCCCCACACCCTTCCCTATATAACTTGTATGACGGTTGACTCATCATCGAAGTACCAATGATCACTTATTCTTTTTTATAGAAAGATGATCTTGGTGCCTAACGATATGTGACTAAGTGTGCGGGAAACATATAGGTAGACGAGACATGGCAAAGGATTTGTTGACAACTTGGACAAACAGATTTTTGAGATCAACAGTGACATTATATGATGATCGATCATGCTACAATGCCACCCTAATTGATAGATAGGTTGACATAATGTCACACTTCAGTCTATCATTGGAATGTTTTAAACATTGTCATCATTTTCATCCATCTAAGAATTTGTCAACCTCTATGTCACAATTCATCTGGCATCATGGTTTAATCCATGATACTTATATTAAAAGGTAACTTAACATGATACTTTAAAAATTAATATGGTACTTTTTAGTTAAATGAATTAACAAAAGGATAAATATATTACCACCACAATTTTTAGTTATTACACCACATTATAAACACACCACAAATAAAACACATTTTGATAAATACACTTGCAAATAAAACCTAACCCAATAAAAACAGGAAAAAAATAAAATACACCACATACATGCCTTTCTCAATATTACCCTTTTCATTTCATCCCGCTCCCCATAGGCTGTCTTTCTTCCTCCAAAATATCATTTGGCAATACATCAAAGAAATCATACTTTTGTCTACTTTGTGTGGAGAAAGGAAAGATTCGATGTGAATTTTGAATTTTCACTGCGCAAAGATTGCTTGTAAATTAGGGGTTTATATGTAAGATTGTGGTGCAGCTATCAAAGAGAAGGAAAAATGATTTTTTTTTTAATAATGATGGTTATTTATGTCATTTTACTTTTCACTATTTTAGTAAATATAAAAAGTGTGGTGTGACAAACAAAAATCGTGGTGCGGATCGGATATCTTAATAAAATTGACGGACCATAAAGGCCTGTTACCAAGCATGAACAAGCTAGTAGCACGATGGTCGCAAGCTGTCGTGGACCGATCTAGGCTAATACTTTCATGCCTAAAAAACTATCTATAAATGAGTAAACCGATTGTGCATTAATTATGCAAAAGAAAAGATTAACTTTCAACACAATAAAACTAAATGGTTCGAATGAAAAGAACAAATAAAAAAAATCATCTTCCATTCTCAACATTTTTACAAGCTACATAATTGAATTAATCCAAGCAAAACTCAGTGTCCGAATCCAGTAAGCTGTGAGCATATGTACTCCAGAAAAAATCTGCTGGATTTTAATATGTTTCTTACATTGTCAGGTTTCTGCCAGCAAATAAATTTGTTCATGGGGTTTCCACTAGCTGGAGTAGAACAGAATCGTCTTGGACTATTGTCAGGTTTCTGCCAGTAAAAAGGTATATGTCCAATTAGGACAAGCCCATCTGACTTCTATGGATCAGGAAGCACCAGCCCGTTATCCTTCCACTGCAAAGAACGGGAGGTTATCGTTGCTCTGTGAAACCAGCCTGACGCAGTCCCCTCCACTCTAAGAGCCAAGCAGCCCACGCTTAAGCTTAGACTACAAAGCCCAATTCCTTGCTTGGAATGGGCAGGCCAGTAAGTCGCAAGCCTGAATCCAGTCAGTTGGGCTTGAACAATGTCCAAACACCATAATGCCCCCACTAGGGTTACAAGCTTGAGTTACCAAGCTCGGCGAGTGGATGACACTATGTTCTGATTAATAAAGTGGTTTAATCTTTTACTTTGTTTCGATGTGGGATACTGATTATAAAGGTTTGTAAACTGTGTTAGATTTTCCAACTTAAACTACAAGCAAATGTGTAGCCCCGTTCAACCTCTTCCTTCCCCCACTAAAAGTATCCATTTTAGACCAAAAATCAAGAAACTGATAAATATAAGGATCTTCCATCCTCTCTGTATCACAGCTGTTTTGAAATGCAAAATGAGAAAGAAAACATATTCTTTGGTGTATCCTCCTATATAGAGAACTGGAAAGGCAAAAAAAAAGGAAAAGGAAAAATTTGATACTTCTAGGAGAAGTTGAAGTTGTTGAATCTTAAGCTTCCATAGGCATATGCATTGAGTAGATCATTTTGTGGAGACCAGAAGTCTGCTTTGAGGCCAGCTCTCCTTACTGCTTTTAGTATTTTGTTTCTATGTGCATAACCTGTCACCACTACTTTCTGACTATTGCCATCCACTTCTACTTTTTCTATCCCTGCAACAAAAATGGAGAGAATCAGCATCCTAACTAAGTATCCATATATGTAAATGTGCGCGTGCGTGTGTACCTTTCAATTTTGACAGGCACTTCCTCAATCTTCTCTCGTGTAAGCCAACCGTCTCCACCTTCAGTTCGATCGTCTGCGAAAGAGAGTTCGAAAATGAGTAAGAATGCAAGTAGAAATGACTGATAAGGCAGAGAAAAAGGGCTATACCTGCATGAAGGAATGATGATCTTGATGACACAGTAAATGTAAATAAAGCCAAACAGAGGCTAGAATTTAGAATGATGGAAATGTGAGAAAGGAATAATGGATGGAACAGATTGGAATTTACAAGGTTATATATATGCAAGAAAAGGTGGATGAGTAAACGATAGAGTGAATCTTGATTATTGGTTCTGCTGCTAAAATAAAGGGGAACAAGACACATTTGGAAGCAAGTTCTAGAAAATCGAAAAACCATAGTTATATCGAGATTGAGGATTGGGGGATTCAACAACTTTAAGGTTCCCATCTGCCCAAATCAGTCCCTGTCTCAAATGATTGGTTTTGAAGGGTCAAATCTAGACACTTTAAAAGTAGACAGCAAGGTTTTGTTTTGTTTTTTTTTTTTTTTTTTTTTTTTTTTTTTTTTTTTTGTAATTTGTAATTAATT